>VYZP01075251.1:0-42163 GCA_013400635.1 Hypocryptadius cinnamomeus
ATTTAGCCATTTTATGGCTAAATTTGCCTGAATGCAAAAAATGTTGTTTAAATCGTGTGGGGGAAAGGATTTAACAGCCAGTGATTTTCATAACCAGCACGTGATTAAAGAGCTAAAGCAAAAACATTTAAGTGGAAAGGCTCTTGCAAAAATACAATTAAAGGCGTAAAATGAAAGCCTTAAGATTGCTTGCTCTTAAGATGTTTGTGATGGGTATCTGCTTACTCTCCATTCCGAGCTGTACACACACTAAACAATGAGCTTGCTTGTAATAATTATCAGTACTTAATGGTATCTAAACTTCTTAATCCAATTTTACCCAAACAAATCCAATAATTACTCCATATGCTTTTTGATGATTACAATCTCGGGAATCCCAACTGCATAAAAAAGTGTTACGAGCAATTGTAGGTGGATTTTATTAATATAATGAATAGGATCAGTCTAACAGATTTCAATTACAACAATAGCTTTTAAGTACATTTCTATGACATAAGGAAAGAACATGCATAAATGAAAGAAACTGGTTAAGCCACATAATACTGATTTATGGCAGCTTTTTCCTTTCAATCACCTCATTAACATTTCTCTGTATTTCAGAATCCCCCACTCCAGCTCTGTAAAACTTGCATTTCTAAAGCCTTCGAGGACCAGACATTCCAGAAGAGAAACAGTTAAACCCAGAAATGCATTCTTGGCTGTTACTGTGACAGGATTTATTTACAGCTTCTATTAAACACAGCAGCTCCATTACAAAGTGCTGGATGTGAGGAGAATTTTTGATTATACAATGCCAATGCCTCACTGCGTTAAACATATCACGCCAGTGTATTATTTTTTTCCTTCAGCAATTCGTTCAGGTCATTGTTTGATGGGTTTATGAATTCATTACAGGAAACAGATGGATCCCATAATTCAGAGCTATTCTCCCAGCCAATCATTTGGGCAATTTTTTTCCTCATCTTGCTCCCCCCTCCAAATCAACCTTAATGAAGCCACTTCCTCCACGGCCAGTTCCCTGCACACACACACACACACTGCAGCACATCACTGCTGGTTTAACCTCCCTCCAAACACGAAAGGCTTTCCAAATAAAGCTGAGCAGGAGCACAATCCCACAGACATCCCCTCCGAGGTCACAGGAGCACCAGGAACTTACCCAAGTCGGGTGAAGGCAGCCACCAAACACAGCATTAGAGTGGGCAAAACCACAAATCCTCATTAGTGAGAAACCCATCTTTATTTGCTCACAGAAGTCTGTTGCTGGAAAAATATTCTTGCCTCCCCCCCCAAATCTACTTTCAAAGGCTGAATTTTCATTTAGCAAATTACCTCCTTTGTCTCCTAAGTGCTGGGATTTGCTATCCACAGTGACATCTGCTGGCAACAGCAAAGGTGCTCAGAACTATTGCATAAAACCCACTAATGTTTTTACACATAAAATGCCAAATTTTCTGCCTGGATCATCCCTTCCCTCAAATTCATGAACTTCTGGGGAGAAAAAAACTGCAGTCTAATGCCAAGATAATCCCAAAACTTATAATAGCTTTAACAACGTAACCAGAAGCTGCTGTTTGACATCAAAGCCCACATTGAGTGATAAAAGTAAAAATACACGAATTATTGTGGCTTTAGAACTTAGTCACCATTTATTTAAAGAAATGCCTTGACCTTGGGCCAATTCCTGATGATATCATTTATCTAATACCCAGAACAAATAAAGTATTTTCTATGTTTAACTTCATTTCCCTCCTCACAGCTGACCATGGTGCAGCTTCTTCTGCTTCCTCTTCCAGACGTTTCCTCTCCACTTTCTTCCTTTCTTCTCTTGTCCTTTACAACATTTCCTTCCTTAGTCTTTCACCACCCCAGTTCAAAAATCTCATCTAAAACCCACTTCTCCTGACAGACTTCTCACTTCTACCAACTTGGCAGAATTTAAAAAAATTTTTTTTTGCCAGGCAACTGGAAATCAGAGTAGGAATTAACAGAACGCTGCAAAGTTCAGGGAAAACTTCTAAATCAGTTATTGAAATTTCTCAACAACAGAAGGTCTTATGTTCTCACTGCTGGCTTTATGCAAAGGTATGAACTAGAGAAGCATTGAGGATGTCATTCCCCACCTCCACTTTGACTCTAAAGCAACGTATCCACAAATCCATCTGACCCCAGACACTCCTTTGTTCCTCCCTCCCCCCAGACCCTGTCATTCACCTCAGCTCAAACAAGTTCTGTCTGTTTGCTCACATTTCCCACCCATCTCCCACCAGCCTAAGCTTGCTCTATGTATCTTAACTATGTAATGGCTGCTGAAATGACATTCTTACTTGATATTGTCATAAGCAAAGTGGGGAAATGTGAGCAAAATGTGAAATTGGTTGAAATGTTCTCTGGGAGAATCAATGGCTTGCTGTCAAAACAGAATATGTTTCAGAAGAGATTCCACGGGGACTTGATCCGAGCCTACGCTGTTCAATATTTCGTTAACAGCTGTATGATGGACTAGAGAATATCCTTATTAAATCTGCAAATGACACCAAGATGGGAGAAGGAAGATGGGGGTGGTCAGATCACTGTGTGACAGGATCAGAGCTCAGCAGTGAGGAACTGGAGAAGTGACAAAACTACTACAATTCAGTAAGGAAAGTCACGTCGTTAGCAGGAGGAATTAAATGCAGAACAGCAAACAACTCGCCCCACAGCAGTTCTGCAGAAAAAGAAGCAATGTTTTAGCAGATCATAAACCAAAGAGGAGGAAAAGATATTCAAGAAGATTGCAAAAAATCCCATTTGGAATTTTCCAAATGGATTGTTAAGATTCCAATTGGTGGAATGGGATAAACACCCAGCAACCCATCCACTGGAGTCTGGCATCACAAAGCCTTCCCTGGTTGTATCCACAGCTCTTCCAGATGGAGCTGGACCACCTGAAAAGGACACAAAGGAAATGGGAATCTGGAACAGGGAACCACCACAGCTGCCAGAGGCAAGGGAGTAGTCAGTCTACAAGACACTGGGCACACAAATTTAAAAAAATACAAAGAAAGAGGAGGAAATAATTTGCTCCACCCCACAGTGAATAAGACAAGACTTGCTGGGTTTAAATGGCAGTCAGGGAGATTTGGACTTACATTTCCAACAATAAGGATGATTAAGGATTATCTGCAGACATGACACAGGTTTGGTGATCTTGTCTCAGGGCAAGAGGATGGAATAAATGACCTCTCAAGAACCTTTCGAGCACATTTTCTACCACTGTGCATGTAAAACAGAGCTCCAAATCCATCTTACTCAGTTCTCCCACTTCCCTCAGCCATGACAAAGAAATCCTTTTTCCCTCAGGTTGATAGTCACAGCACTCTCCCCAGCTTCTGCTCGTTTTTAAATAAGTTTCAGATGTGGCCTTTCTTCACTAGCCCTACTTGCAGATCCTCTCCATTTTGTTCTTGATTAATGTAAATTGGAAATTGTATCAATCCTGAGTGACATTTTATCCCTTCACCACCACAGTGAATCCTCTGTGTAAGCCCAGCACAGCCCACCCTGAGGCAGAACTTCTGTGCAGCAAAGGGTCAGAGTCCAACTCTATTCACAAATTGAACTTTTTTCTTAAGAGCTGGACAAGTTATTAAAAAAACACAGATTCTTGAGTACTTCAGAGCTCAGACACAGGATTTTGTTTCCCTTTCTGGAACAGCATCTACATTTTTTCTTTCAGATCTGTCAGCAGAGATGATGACAAATACTTCTTTTGACAGAAAGATACAAAACCTGTTTTGGGTGACTCAACATGCATTTTTAAGGTTTTTTTCAATCCTATTCTACATTATTCAGGTTGGTGTCACATGCAGCAATCTTGTGAAGAATACTTATACTTTTAACAGTTTTAGTATTTTCCTCACTGCTTTCCTCCACGTTAGCACTGATTATAATTTTAATTTTAAATTCACAATTAATTAGCTGTGCCATTAAAAATGGTACAGCTAATTAGGTTGATAGGTTGTCATCAACAATAGATTGATAATCCAAAGTAAATATGATGCTCTCCCACTGCAAGCCAAACTCTCTCATGTTTATTGAAAGCTCTGAGTGCACACACATGGGGTTTGCCATCAGCTAATTGATGAGCAGAAATTGGACTGTACACATCAGGCCTCAAACTCAGCAGCCCAGGCTAGGAACCAGGACTGTGGGCAATGCAACAGTTAAATTCTCAGAGCAGCATTCCTGCAGGATGTGAACTGATAACAGATGGTAACTTTCAAGAATTAACAATTCATCTGTTTCCTTTCAAGAGAGAGTGCTCCAATACCAGCATTAATCATGGACATCTCTTGCACACAGACCTGCCCAAATGCTACCCCCTGAAAAGCAACAGATAAATAAAGAAATGAATTCACCTAAATAGAAGCTGCTCTCTGTCCTGAAGCCTCTGACATCTCAGCACAGCAGTATTTCCTTCAACACATCATCACACATTCAACTTGGAATTCAGACTGCTGCAAACCCAACTCCACCTTCAGAGCAGGGCAATACAAGAGAACTTGGCTATTCTAAAGGAAAATAATGAAGCTATTTGAAGTTTTTAATCACTCATATTAATAATGTCAAGAAACAACAGCATTAACAACTGTCTGAAAAGGACAGGAGGGAGATAAGAGTCACTGCTGAGACGAATTAACTGGTGCAGGAAATTACTACTGTAAAATTTAAGTGAGAGGGCAGCTCAGAATGAAGAGAGGGATTCTCAGCAAGTGGTTAGAAATGCTGGCAGAATATTTTCAGGTTTTATAAGACTTTCCTATAGACTGGTCAGAATTTTTCACAGAGAATTCACATCTTGCATTCCTTCCCAGAGTATTTAGGAACATCTGAATTCCACCAGCTAGTTGTATAAAGACCCACTAGGGAAAAATGTATGTTCTATTCCACCAACAGGACATGAGAGCATCACAAACACAACCCCAAACACAATCACAATAATTCAGGAACACAGCAAAGGATGTCAGGAGCCAGCCACAGGCATGGGCTCCCCCCTTCACTCCAAACCCTCCTCAGTGATGCTCCAGGCAAGGTACCCCCAGCAGGAACTACACAAAAAAAGAGTCAGAGAAGACAGAAACAGCTTAAAGTTAAATTACACAAAACCAACACTATCATCACTGCAAGTGCCAGTGGGAAAATTCAAGCATATAATAACAGATTAAATAACTTCATACAGAGCCACATAAGAAGTCTGGGCAGACTCAGGAAGTGAATCCTTCAATTTTAAACTGACTGTTTGCATTTAATCTCATTAGACAGTGTTTTACAGAGTTTTCATATGCAAAAGAATTTTTTGAAAACAAATTTACAAATGGCACAGCCATCACACCAGACGTGTTCTTCCTCCTTCCACAGAGCACTTCCAGGCACAGACTGAGGAGTAAATATTATTTACAGCAGAAACCAAATTGTTAAACTACGCACACAAACAGATAAATATGCAAATTCTCAGTAAGTACATTCCTAAGAAATTGAAAATGAGGATAGCCTCAGTATCCACTGATTTACTGGATACAAGAGCCTGAAATTTCCTTCACCTTGAACAGTGATGGATCTACACATACAGCCCACTCTCCAGCTGGGGCTTGAAGAGTGAATCCCAGTGAAAATGCTTCCAGTTTCATACAGATGTGGTTGGTACTGTAAAGATATCCCATACCCCCATCATTCCTGCCTGGGGTTGCTCCACAGAGATCACTCAGCACCGGCACACAGTGCACAGATTCAGATTCCCACTTGGAATGTGTGCTGTACCCACAGTCTGTCCATGCAGGGGGGATGTTCCTGGAGTTTCAGGCTGTCCCAAGGCACAGCCACTGCTGTCACCATCCCACCCAGGACAACAGGGAATACTAAACTCTCATGCTACAGCAGGTACAACACCACTTTTTCCACTTTGACATTGGAGCTAGAAAGAAAGCAAGGACTCCCTGGGTGTTTTCTGTAATGCCTGGAAATCGCCAGTGTGTATTTATGGATCAATATCCTAATGTAGATAGAGAGATCAAAGAATGCAGGACACCTCTGAGCTGCCAGGTGTGCAGGCAGCCTGTGTGATTTTGTGTGCCCAAAATCAGTGTCCAGGGAGCCCCAGGCCTGGAGAGTGTGAACACACCCTGGGCCCAACAGCCCAGACACATCACATCACTACACACAGGCACATTTTTCTCCTGGAAACCAGAAATACAGCTCCTCCAGGTATTTCATTTCTGTTCTGGAGGAGCAGGCTGCACTGATATTTAATTCCTTTCAGACATGCCCATGGAAGCAGGCTGTGACTGCCTGCAGATGACAGGGCTGCTGCTCAGATGGGAAGTGTAATGTTGCCTGACACTGCCTGTGCTGCTGGAACCATGGGGCTGGGCACACGTGTCACACTGACTAAAGGCTGTAAAAACACAAAGCCTCAGCCCTCCTGTCATGGGCATTTATGGTACCAAATGAATATTTTATGTGTGACACTAAAATAGCAACAATTCTGTGAGCAACCAGTAATAGGCCTCTGTAATTTTGGCATAACCCTTCCAGTTCACATTCTATCTCAAAAGAAGACTTAGTATGTTTATACTACAGCTCTAAAGATAGTGTAGAGTTATCTGAGCTATCATTTTAAATCAGTCAGCAGGAAAAACTGAAGCAGAGCCAACAGAGTGTACAGCATGGACCAGCTCCCCCCACTCCCGAGCAGTGTGGATTTATTCCAAGCTTCAGGTAGCATCACCCTGAGAAATGGTGCATGGAGCCAAGCCAATGAAAGGTAAACTTAAAATATTTTGGGCTTACATGTTAAAATCTTGTGTCCTTACTAGGATAACTGAAGATGTGTTCATTTATATTTCACAAAATTATTTTGAAAATGGTTGTTTTGAGCAAGTAGGTCTTTAACATTCAGAACCCACAGGGACATCATTATCACTTTAGGGGACTATAATAATAAAATTTCACAGATTTTCTATCATAAAAACCTGTTTGGGGTTCTACATCCTTCTTTGGATGCAGTTCCTAGCATTTGAAAGACATGAAAATGTCATTCTTGCCTTCAGAAAGGAGCAGCTGAGAAGAACTGAAGCCCAAAATGAAGAGTGATCCCTTATTCAGTTAAACCCAACTAAATTAAAGTCATGCTCTAGAGATTAAACAAACAAATGAGTGTTTAAGTCTGTATATAGATCTGCAGAGGTGGGGAGGAAGAAAATACACTGAACTTTAAAATTATATTTCAGTTCATTCAATACTTCCCTTTAAACCTAAACATGACATTTCATAAGCAATAGTGTTTTTCTGAATGAGTTTCTCAATGCTGGCCTCTTTCCTGGAAGGTTTTTGTTTGGAACTCTGAGCTCATCTACCTGACAGTCAAACCTGGAGAGTCAGAAACAAACTCTTCATTTCTGATTCAACACCAAATCTGAAGCAAACTCTTCATTAATTCAGTTATAGCTGAACAGATTTTTTATGTCTCCAGTGCCATTGTGCATTAATGCCACATATGAAAAACAGGATTTAAATTATTCAGAAACGTGAAGAAAGCACTTCCAGCAGTTTACACACCTTCTCCTACTCAGGTTCCTCAGGAAAATTCCTTGAAGAAAAGCAGACTAAAAGCTGATGGGGGCTCAGCAATCATCTCCCTGCAGATAAGGTGGAACCAAAGAAAACTCCAAGTGAGTTCATTTGCTGAGCACAGCCTGCAGGACAGCCCAGCCCTTCAGTGAGCAGTGCCCAGGGAAGCTCCTCCTGAGATTCCAGCACCCACATGGAGCAGGAAGAACAAGGCCAGAGGATCCATCCCATGTTTCCAGCAGGGTTGTTGTCCCAGTGACAGCCCTGTGTCACCATAGCAACTTTCACCAAGAACTCACAATGCACCCAAACGAACTCCGAGCTAAATTAACTTATTGCATGTCACCAGTGAGAAATGACTGTTCAGAGGTAATTTTCTGTACTAATATGTAATAGAGTTAACTCTCTAAATTGAATTAAATTAATTAAATGCCACTCCCAGTAAATCAGATTCTATTACATGAATGTTAAAAGAAATTAAAGATGTTTTAATAAAGATTACTAATAATAACTTAATATTATTACTTCATTTTAATTCAAAAATTCTGCTCAGTTTATTTTAGACACATGTCTTCCCCTCACTAGGAAGGAATACCTAATTACTCCACATGCATTACACAGAGTTATTCCATAGAAATGGGCTTAGACTTAGCTAAAAGAAGTAACACTTTAAATTTCTTTAAGAAGAAATACAGCTTGGTTTAATGAGTGACATCCTAAGATTCTTCCTCCCCACTCACACTTCGGTAAACTCCACACTTTCAATCAGCGTGTCCAGTTTCCAAAGGGTTTCATTGCTGCTTTTTGCAGAAAAAAAATGAAAATGTCTTGCAGTAAAGCTAATTGCAAACAAAGAGGAAAACACCATGTCTGCCTAGGCAGGGTACAAAAATAACAGCCCTTTAATGGCTTTGCAGATCTATCTAACAATGCATTATTAAGTTTGTTTTTTGAAGTAGATTCTTGCACTTTGGAGGACAGACAGCTGGGAGGCAAATCTATAATGCTCTCAATTTCTCATGTAAATAAGAAGTTTCAATTGCCAGCTGATGGTGCTTGTGCTGTCCCACCATCCTGACTTTAACTCCTAACACACCAAGACACTTGGGGCAAAACCAGGGGCTGTTTAACAATAATCACTCAGAATTACAAACCACATGATTCAGTTTTATCCATTACTGAGGTTTCAGGAAGAAGCTGTGCTTGTGTTGAGAAGGCAGCTGGTGACAGCAGAGGGAGCACACGGAGCTGTCACATCTGCCACTGGCCACAGGGCGACAGTGACGTCAGCCCAGTCACCAGCTCAGCTCAACACCCAGACGAAAGGCAGCACTGCCACTAAAAGAATAAATATGGGAAATAAGGATTAAAACATTCCCTGCATCTCCAGCAAATGTGAGTTAAGGCTAGGACAGCCTCGTGGGGTGGAACAAGATGAGCTTCAACATCCCACCTACATTCCAGGTATCAGTAAAATGGGATTATGGATTTAAGTGTTCAGTGTTACTATGCATCTAAGTTATTATCCACAGATTTTAAATTAGAATTATATATTTTTTTTAAGTCTTAGTAGCCATAATAAGGCACCAAATCACAAAGTCTTGTACAGATCTTTTCTGGGAAGGAATAGTTGAACAACTGAGGAGGCTGAAGACAACCTCTCACCTGATTTCCCAGAGTGATCACTGGACAAGATTAGAGATAACTACACAACAAAGAAAGAAAAATAAATTATTGCTCTTGGAAACTGGCAGGAAGATATGGAAGTTGTAGCAAGATATGAATTACGATGGAGCCTATGTCAGAAAGGTGGCACTGAACACATTTTCTTCCTGTTTCACTCTGAAGACTTTCTCCTGTTTTGGAAGGAAATGCTAGGTGCTCACATGTACAGCAGGAAAGAACTGCCAGTGCAGGACAGGACAGCCTGACACCCCCAGCACCTGCAGGAAGGGTTCTCATGGTATGTCAATCAAGCCTAAACAACTGCAGTGGAAACTTTGGGGAAATTAAAGCAAGGAATATATTTAAATGTATACTTCTGGGAACTACCTGCAGGGGGAAAATGGGTAGTGATTAAACAGGAGAAATGGGGAGTGAAAAAGAAATTGCACATTATCAAATTGAGGTCTTTACAGAATAAGGTATCTGAAACTTGGGAGTTTTTCATAGCAAGCTGAGTTTAGGAACAGAAAAGTGAAAGAGAAGAATTAGCACTGCCCTGAACAGCCTGGAACAGAGCTGTGCAATGGGGGGAGCCTGAAAGGCACAGACAATAAATCAGCCTCAGGTTTTACTTGTAAACAGCAGAAGGTTACTGTCCACAGATTAACTCAGGGGCTTCTTAATAACTCTCCCATGACAGTGTGCTGGTTTTGGCTGGGACAGAGTTAATTTTCTTACAGGAGCTGGTGTGGGGCTGTGGTTTGGATCTGTGCTGATAACCCAGGGTGTTTTTGTACTGCTGAGCGGTGCTCACAGAGAGCCAAGGGCTGCTCTGCTCCTCACCCCAGCCAGGAGCCTGGGGGGACACCAGGAGCTGGAGGGGACACAGCCAGGACAGCTGACCCCAGCTGAGCCAAGGGAATATCCCACACCAGATGGTGCCATGATCACCACAGAAAGCTGGGGGAGAAGGAGGGAGATGGGGATGTTTGGAGCGGTGGTGTTTGTCTTCCCCAGGCACTGCTCCCTGTCAGGGATGGCTGAACACCTGCCTGCCATGGGAGTGGGGAATCAACTCCCTGCTTTGCCTTGCCTGTGTGTGTGACTTTTGCTTTACTGATTAAACTGTTTTCATCTCAACCCACGAGTTTTCTCACTTTTACTCCTCCAATTCTCTCCACATCCTGCCAGAGGGGAGTGAGCCCCAGCTCCTGCCTGGGGTTAAACCACGATATACAGATACTGCATTAAAAAAAAAAATAATTCTCCACTAACTGGAAGGACTTCCAAAGAAGAAAAAATAAATTATTATAGTTTGAAAAACAGCCTGAAAATGGTAGCACCAGGGAAAACTGGATGGGCTGTTCAGTAAAAAAAGGAGACACAAAAAGGCCTCTGCAGTGGGGAGGAAGATCAGCTCTCCTGGGCCAAGCAGCCAACAAAGAAGGGGCTTAAGTTATAACAAAGAGAGACTGAATATGAAGATGCCTTTCCAAGAATAATCAAAACATCTTTCAAGAACACCTGTTGGGCCTGTCTGAGAGAGGGGAGAAGGTTAAGACCATCCCTTTTTGCTCATCTAAGGGGATATATCTAGTGGTGCAATAGTAAGACCTCAAGGTGGCATTTGAATTTTTAAGAGTTGAAGAATCGTCAGTTCTCTCAATTAGTAACTCATGTGCTTCAAAACAGAAGTTCATGAGAGCCTGTCTGGCCTCCTAAAGGTGAAAAAAATCTGGCTTATGACAAAAGACAGCAACAGTAGCCAAATCAGAAACTCTGCTCGAAACATTAAGAACATCCTGGTAACAGGAGGACAGGTCTTCAGAAGACTATGCTAAAACAGAGAACAACTTCTGTTAATGTGGGAAGAGGCCAGCAGGAGCCTGAGTCACCCCAAGTTCAGCTGTCCCCATTGGGCAGGTGACAATAACAGTGGCTGCCACGCCCAGGGCAGGATTCAGTGGTGCTGTTAAACACAGGTCCCACAAGAAGCTGAGCATGAGCCACTGCTGCCACCCCACAGGGACAGGCAGGATGCCTGCAGGGAAAATCACCTCCTCTCTGGATGCTAATGCACTCTGCACTGCCTGAACCAGTTCAGGAATAACCTGAAGGATCAGGTGCACCATGCACACCTGAGCAGAAGCTCTGGAGCATTTGCCAGAGTGTGAGCTGGTTATATAGACATTTTAAGTAGTCCTGTAGGATTTGTAAAGTATGGGCTACCACCTTCAACAACTCAGGAAAAACATTAAAATAATCTAGCAAAACACAGGGAAGCCAAGGGTTCTCAGAGTAGAGGAATGTCAACACCAGACAGTCAACAAGAGAACACAAAGGTCCCTCAGGCCAAATGCTTCACACACAGTGTAAAAAAATCAAAACCACGATTTCATTCCCTTCCTTTTCCCAAGATAACCCTCAGCATTTGTACAGGAGCTATTCCAGGAGCATCTACTAGTGTTACAGTTCAAAGTGGATTTCATCCTTCCCAAGGAAGGGATCAGGTAACCTTAGAAACCCAGCACGTACCCCAAAACAATCATTACCAAAGAGAGCTAATGCATTTCCTGATGAACCTCTCCTCCAGCTCACAGTTTGCAGATCTTATCAACATTATATTTATATGCTTTACAAGCCTCCTCCAGGTAGCGAGATGATAATCTAATAATGGAAAGTGGTCAGCACACTGCAGATACATCAAAGATGATAGGTCATTTTTTCATGGGAAACTGTTAGCTGCCTTCATGAAAACCTGTGTGAGCCAGGCCTCAAGACAGAGAAGAAACTGCCTTTGTGGACATGGTTCTCTAAAAGAAGAATAAAAGTGAACAGCAGACCTTAGTTCAGAAAGTAAAGGGAGAAAGAAGCACACTGATGAACAGTGTGCTTACATTTTTGCTATAAAATCACTTCCAAGGAAACAAATCTCAGACTCTGCAGGGTGGGGAGGAGATGTGGGATGGGTGTTTGTTGCTATCAGTAGATACAAAAGTGGCATCTTACAAAGGAAATACTGGGGCATATATGCTCTGATGGAGGGCAAATATCAGACAACATTCTATTTATAATTGGAAAACAGTTCTTTTACAAGCAGACTAACAGAAGAATAGAGCATTTGCCAATATCTGAGCTGCTGCAATGCCAAAAGAGCAGCAGTTTGACTATTTCACAGCCCACATGCTCCCCACACTGCACTGGGGAACAGCAGCAGGCAGCAAAGCACCCACTGTGGGCAGATAAATACCCACAACCCAGCGTGCAGTTTGATCATAACCAACACCATTATCACTGTGCAGCTGGGTTAAAATTTATCTATTAAAATACCCAGTTGTCCACAACTGTATTGGCAGTTTTGTTGCTGGGAAAGCAAGCTGGGACTTATCTGAGAGCACTTCCCTCCAAGAGGCACCCTGACAATTAGTCTGGACTAGAAAAGCCTAGCTGGTGTTACCCAGTCTGTGCTTGCTCTCTCTTCAAAGGGTATTCTTGGAGAGATAATGTCCTAGGCTAGAAATGCATCTGACAAAGGACCATGTAAAGAGAAATCTGATGATGCACATGTTGTCCTGCTGCCTTCAAGTAGGGTATCAACCCTTACAACCTAGAGCATTTGAAAAGTGCTTTTAACCCACTGTGTCCAGTGTTGGAAAACTCCCATTTTTATCTAATTCTAGAACCAACTACTTGCAAGTCAGGCTCTTGCCATCTTCAACCTGATAAACCCATATCACCCCTAACTGAGGAACCAGAAAAAGCAATATTCTGCCTGTATTTATATTATGAGCACATGCCTAAATTTGCAGAACAGCAAACTACAACAGACCACCTCTAAGGAGAATAAAAACTACCTGAGGAGCACTAGGAGTATCTACTTGAGCCCTGATCTGCTTTTCCATTCCCAGAAGAGGAATCTGCAAAGCTCACAAGGCAAGCACTGACCAGTGATGCCTTAAGTTTTAGCTTTCACATTTTTCAGATTCTGTACTGCCTTAGTGTGTGACTTTGAACTTCATATAAAGTGTTAGCAGGTCCTCCTCACAGTTTAGTCAGACAAAACAATCCTTTTCCAGCCCGAGAACATCACTGCAGTTTTTGGGATGTTTCAGGCCCAGAAAGTGTAAACAACAGCAAACTGAGGAGAGCAATCTGGGAGGATGGGACTGCATAGCTGTAATTGGACAATCAACCACAATACCAAAATGGACCAAAACTTATAAAAGTGTGAAAACTCATGACACGCTGTCCATCTTGGGAAGAGCCATGGCTGGGCTCTTGTACTGCCCAAGAGGTGTGTCCTCTGAAGGCCTTTAATAAATCCCTATTTTATTCCTTTAACTCTGTCTAGCCTCTGTTCCAGGCAGCCTCTCCAGGCATCACCAGGACTGGAGGTGCTTCACTGGAGCAAAGCAGCAGCAACTCCAGGCAAGGACATCAAAGCACCTCTGAGGGGGCAGCTGTCCTGGAAACCCAGCTCAAGCTTGGAGAACATTAGGAAGAATAAATTTCATGGTTACCTCTTTTATTTTCAAATAACTCCAAAGTTATGTGTTTGTTTGTTTTTCTTTAGGAGATAAATGTTTTTCCCCAAAAACCTGTACTAATTGCTTTGGTGTGTTGTTGTCTGAAAACAGCATTTATTTGAGAGCTGGGCAATCTATAGCTTCCCAGGAGCTATAAAAGATTTAAACCTCCAGAACTGTCAGTGCTTGCTTGCAGGGCTCAGGGTGTCCAGCCCTGACAAACCTCTCCCCTGCAAAAATTATCAATGCAAATCTCTCTTTGGGAACTTTTGACTTGCAAACCAGCAAGACGCACACAGAAAGAGCTACAAACCCAAATAAAGTTCACCAAAGATTATTCATACATTTATCGTTTACCTTTTCTCCTTCACAAAGGCAATGCTGAAGGTACTCATAATATTTCTTGCACTTGTAAGAGCAAAAAGCTTATTAAATACCTCACAGTCACTCCACTTGAAAGAAAAGCAGGTAGGAAACCAAGTTTTTTTCTTTATTATTTTAACTCCAATTCTCCCAGCTCATCCTTCTTGCTTGGTCTCCTTGACTATACAAATTGCTCCTCCTGTCTGTTTCAATCTTTTTGCATTTTCTACTCCTCTTCACCCAGTACTGGACTCACAAATTACCTCCATCCTCTATTCTGTGCAGGCTGTAAAATGGTAATTACCCCTCTATCAGAGAAGTGATATCTCAGTGGGTTTTATGAACAAATTCATGTTTGTTTAAAGATACTTATAGTAGCAGAACACCCCCATGATAACGTTTATCAAAAAGAAAACATTTTTGTGTTACAAAGCCTTAACGTATGGCCACAGGTTATCATTAAGTTATCAAGTGACTGCACATTAAGATCTAATTGAAGAACTTATTGCAGGGCTCCCCCTCCTTCTGCAATGATGATTTATGGCACATTTTGTCACTACAATGTGCAGCAGTTCAGTACAAACACAGCACTTAACTAACAAGATGACAGAGGCAGATATTCAAGCACAAGCTATAAATACTCAAATGAGTCAGAGGTTGTAAATCTGTTGTAAATCATACCTAATTTGTAGGCTGGAACACATTTTCTAATCTTATGGAAAATCCTCTGCTGGTTCCTACAACAGTATGACACGAACCAGAAAAACTCAAGACTTTTCTTTTTAAAAAAGACTGATTGTGTTACACTCTGTCAGAATTCTACTTAAAATCCTGATGAGATTCTCTAAAACGTTTCATTTTCCCTCTTTTCCTACGGAACTACCACTAAACATCAGTAACATCTACCACAGCCAGAAGGAGCATATTATCAATATACACAAACTTCATTTCTGTATGAGCAGAATGGAGGTTACACACACACATGAGCACAGGCAGAGAACATTCTAACAGCCCATTTGGGCAGGGTAAGTAAAGAATCAATTTAAAAATATGCAATAATCTGATTTGGAAATGAAAATAACCCAGCTTTGGAAACAGGTTTGCTGCAACTCCTGTCATCCTAACAGAAATGCCAGAGCAGAGGATGGGATCTCAGATATTTTCATCCGTTCTTTTTTCCTTTTAACACCCTTTTCTAATAGAGCAGGCCACGTTCCTCCAGGTAAAATATACAGCTCTGCCTGTGGGATAACAGATAACCTGAAGGAAGTATGCCAACATTTGTGACACCACAATGGTTTACCCAGCAACCACACACTGTTAAATGTTTTCTGTTCAGTCCCCCAAAATAAAATGCATGAAAGCATAAACGTTGGCAGAATAATCTCCCAGCCTGCAGACAACCTCACTGACTCTGCGAGCTGCATATTAAAATCATCACACTGAGGAGTCCCAAGGCACACAGCCCAGACAGCCTGGGGGAGGGGACAGCTCCTCACCACACCACAGATGGAAGGGAATGATGCTCAGCTCAGGAGCCACTGCACCACTGGGACAGAGGACAGGCAGTGCTGGACAGCCTGCTGAGTGCCAGGATCATTGCAGCCACTCCAGCTCCTGCAATCCTGCTTCATCATTCCCCAGCAGTGAGCTGAAATTCCCATTTTCCCCTTGGAAAGTCCACCTCTCCCTGCCTGGTCCCATGCCATGAACATGCCAGACAGACCTACAGGGACCATGGAGGTCCAAGAGGCACAGATTGACCAGCTCTGCTTTACAGTAAAGGGATAAAAATATCTTCCAGCTACCATTTCTAATCAAAATATTTACCAAAATACTTTTTATGTTAGACTAACTGCAGTATATAGACTTAACTGTTTTTACTTCTCTGTTTGCAGATTTAGCACTTACCTTTATTGCATATAATGCTGGAGGGTTGGATGGATACTTTGCCTTTCAATTACCAGGGTGGATGTTTGAGTAACAAACCACTTAAGCTATTTTGCATCAGCTTTAGACAAATGAATTCAGCTGAGGTGGGAGTGGAGCAGGCAAGGAACTGATCACCTGTGCTGACTAAACCTGCAGGAGGATGGCTAGAAGAGAAGCAGGCAGCAAAACCCACCCTGATAGTATTTATGACAAGCACAGCTCCCTTAAAGCTCCTGCAGTTATTAAATAACAGCCATTCCCATACTAGTGACCCTTTACCATACACAACAGAGCTCACAATTACAGCTGAATGTTTTCATTAGAAAAGCCTTTATACGCAAAGTTTCTTGATCAAGTGCACATAAACTGGCAAGAGTTTATACATGTAAAATAAACACTAATAGCCTGTGCTCAATAGTCCTGCTCTCAAAAAAATTACCATAAGAGAACAACAACTTGAATGTGCAATAAAAACCTGCTCATTTCCCACCTCATCTAATTCTGCAGTGCTTCTCTCCAGCTGAACAGGAAGACTACTTTCATTTGTTTTCAAGTAATTGAGAAACATTTCAGGTCTTTATCAGCTCTCCAATCTTTCTTCTTCTCACATTCCCTAGAATTGTTGCCAACAGGGTATTTATAAAAGATCCAGTCTCACAAAAATACTCAAGCAAACAACGTTGCGGGGGGAAAAAAATAGAAACTGAAGGAGCTGTTATGTAGAGAAGATTTAAAGGGTTGGATCATTGTTAAAAAAGAGAAAATAATTTGTTTCAGTGGATGCAAGAGCTGTGTGAGGGAGCACTCCTGGCCCTGGGCTCCAGCAGCAGGCACATACCTTTCCCCTAAGGGTGAAAATACATGTTTATTTTGGAAGGGTTTGTGCTCCACATCACAAATGGAAACATTCAGCTGGGGCCGAGGCCTCAGAGCAAGACTGAACTGACAACACACCACAAACACACCCCCACAGGAAACCTCCTTCCTCTTGCTTCCCTTCTCTTTCCTGAGGCCTCACCAGAGGCTGAACCTGCAGCAGCCCAGATCAGCTCAGAGCTACAAGCACAAACCACACGAGTTCATCACTGGCCAGGACAGCAACTCCACACCTCTGTGACAGACAAATCCACGAAAAACTAACTATTAATCAAAAAGAATTAGACCTTGGTCACAGGTTTCTAGCACAGAAGAAGCCAACCCAAAAGGCAACCCCTCCCTCCCTCTCAAGCCTCACCACCTGGCCCTTCCTACCCACTTCAGCAAAGTGCCTTCTCCTCCACAAACACTGCTGAGAGCAAACAAGGGGCTGTACAAACACCCTGCCCCAGGCAGCTGAAAAACAAACTGAAAAACCCTTCCAGATCCCACCTGCACTTGTATGATTTCTTTCTCTCCACTAGGACCCAACCAGTGCAAGCACCTCTCACTGCCATGGCAACCCAGTTGCAGAACTAGTGACACACACATAAAATTAAGCAAATTTTTTTTTTTTAAGTTACCACAGAGATCTCCATTAAGTCATATTTATAAAGATCTCACCTACCAAAATCTACATTTTGCAAAATGCCCAGCTCCAGTCCAGCTTTAATCTCTGATTTAGTACATCCTGCCCACTGGCAGGCATTACCTGCTGCAGTCCATTCACTCAGTTTTACTGTGCCAACCTGTCATCACAACTAATCTAATTGCTGTGTCCCAGATAGGAAATAAATTAACTAAATTCAATGATAATCCCTTATGTTGCCTTTTAGTTCTAGTAGCATGTGTCACTTATGCTCAAAAATGTATCCAAATAAAGCTCTTGGTGCAGCACTGCAATAAAGTTTACAGTCAACTCTGAATATTGTAAGGAAAAATTTCAGTCAGATTTTTCCTCACAATAATTTTGTATCAATATTTTATCTATTTTAAGGAATTCCTGCTACCTCTCATAAGCTCATGCACGTCCCTCCTAAAGATAAATGTAAGGAACTGCACTATAAAGTGGAAATAAAACATTTCCACAGAGCAACCTGAAAAGCAATGAGTATTTGCCAGACAAAGGAAATTCAAAGAAGGGTCACTTAAAGGACTGTAAATAATCCCTGGCCCTTGCCCTGAGCATGAACAGGAGGTTTGGGCTCTCTGTAGGACAGGTCCCCCCTTCCAACGATGCTGAACCACAAAAAGCTGCATCACTCCTTCTGACAGATGAAACAATAAATGCCAAAGCTGCTTAATCTCTAACAAAACTATTCTTATCCACTGCTGTCTTCTTCCTGATCCATATTTTATAGCAATAGAAGATGCTTAAATACATGGATAATGAACAAAAAAATCCAACAGATGGAGAAATGCAGTCCCTAAATTTGCAAGAAACGAACTCATGAGCATACCTGAAAAACTGCAGTTATTAACTAGAAACTTAAATGTGGCAGTTTCAAGCAATTAAAAGCAAAGCTGTCACAACACAGACAGAAATAGTAACATCCCACAGAGGGAAAGCAGAAGGCTCTGTGTCTCACTCGTAACAGAAATGAAGAGCCACTGCATTACCACGTGAAAATGAATTTAGTTACCCTGACAGCAAAAACATCTGCTGCTGAATTGTGATATTAAAAAGTCATTATAATCCATTATAGAACAGTGAAACCTTTTCACACAGAAATGAGCTGATACAGAGAACAAAACAAGCAATACTGTGAAAACAGAAATATTCCTTTTAGATATAAATTGCTCTTATGTATCTTAATTCCGAGGTTTTTCATGTACCTAAGTTTTGGGACTCACATACCTCTGCTCCCTTCTCCTGAAAGTAAAACCCAGTGTTATAAATGACATGAGATCTCACAGTGCAGATGCTACAGAACTCAAACTAAAACTTTCTGACCTCTCCCTTTCTACATAGGAAAAACTGAGAAAGAAAAGGACAGAGTTTCAATAAATTACTGTTACAGTATCTTCATCATGCAGTTACTACTTTTTTTTTCTGAATTCGTATTACTGAAGTAATATTTAATTTCTGCTGTATGTATAAATCATAAGAAGTGTTTGAAACATAAGTTTTTTAGTCCAGCCCTTATGTTAGGCTTGGCTCTTCTCTAATTCTCATTCTGTGGGACTCTGGGAAGCTCCACTTGCCTGTCTGTCACCTAATTACCCACCAAGAAATGACAATGCATTTGAGCTTGCTCACAACTGAGACACAAAAAGATCTGTAAGCCATCAGTTGCAGAAGACAGACATTCCCTTGCCTCTTTTCTTCACTTTCTGAAAACCACAGCTTCATTAACTTTTCTCCCAGGGAACCTGGCAGCCCACTGCCCCCAAAGGGGAAGGCATTCCTTACCTCTGCTGCTTCCTGACCCTGCTGCAAAGCAGCTCCACTCACTTCCCAGGCAGAAAACCCACACAGAAAGAAAAACAGGCAGTGGTGGCAGCAGGGGAAATAGTTTCTCCTAAGCTCCATGAATTGAGTTTACACATTAAATTGAGTTGAATTGTGCAAGGGGAAAGGGGCAATTACTTGTCTTTGAAACAGATAAATAACTACTAACAACTAAATGGAAAACTGCATCTGTCTTGACAAAAGAGATGACACATGCTGTGTTATGGTTCACAGAAAATTAATCCATATATTCTTGTCAAAAGGCTGCCATAGAATACCCAGCAAGATAAGCCAGAGCTTATGCTGAGAATCCCAACAAAACTTTAGGAACATAACAATCCTAGTAAGATATACTCCCCTCATTAAACAGACACAATGAATAAAAAGTACAAGCACATTTTTTAAACAAGCTTATAAAAATATCAAACATTTCACAGAAAATAAACATGAATTTACCTTTGGTTTTTTGTTCAGCAGCCTGAAAGAAGAGAAGAACAAAACAAATCAACTACTTGTCAATACTGCAAATGATACTTAATAATTATAGGGCTGCAGGCCAAACCTTTTGCAGAAACTGCTTACATAAATCAGGCACTTGTTTCATTTAAGGACTAGAGAATCTTAGTTTAACTCCATGTGATAGAAATGTCTGCCTGAAGCCAGAAGCAGATGCCAAAGAGGAAGTGTAAAGAATGACAAGAGAGGGCAGCAGCCCCCTCCACCCACCCAGCCTTCCCTCTCCTGAGGGGCAGAGGCTTTCTGGACCCACGCTGTGTGTGAACCCTTGAGCACCCAGCAGAATTAACTTCTGTGACTCTGTCCAGCATCCCTTTGAATCCACCCACACTATCAGCTTTCACAGAAGACCTGTTCATTTTTTAATCTGTTAGGAATTTTTTATGACGTTTATACCAGAAAAGACAGCGATCAATTCTTATTTCAAATTAAAACCAACTGTGCAATCCAGAAAATGAGGGAGGAGAATTCCCAGCAGTGAAAATGAGCCTGGGATCCCAGAGTGCCTCCAGCACCTGCTGGGACTGATCCAGGCACTTCTGGCTGAGGAGTGGCCAGGTGTGGGAGCAGCCCCTTGCCAGCAGGGCATGGTGAGCACGGGCAGTGCCAAAGCCCTGGCACAGCTGCTTGGGCAGGATTCTGTGACACAGCCTGTCCCCAAGCCAGTGGCAATGATCCAGTGCCAGGCTCACTCCCAGAGGTGAAGCTGCAGCATCAGTAGCCACAGTCACATTTAAAAGTGAAGGGATCAATTACAAGAGGAACATGAACAAACCTTTTTCTGAGCACCTTCCTTCTTTTTCTTTTCTTCCTGCTTTTTCTTTTTCTTTTCTTCCATCAAATGTTCCTCTTCTTGTGTTTCTTGTTCTTTCTCCCTGGTAAAAACAAAGGTTAGGAAGAGCTTTTCAGTAAGATGAAGTTTCTCTAGGAAGGTGAATAATCCATATTTGCATTGCTAACTTTCTACATCTCGTGTCTAAAAAAGGCTGCTTCTAATGCTGCAATAAAAGTACTAAAAAAGAGCTGCTCCAAAATTGAAACTCACAACAAATAAAATAGCAGGCAGTGAGAATTCAGAAAGGATTGATTTTATTTGGAACATCTTTCTACAATCACTCATAAGCACTGTTTAATATTAGCATATTCTAGGGAAAGAAAGTTTGAAACTGGAAAAAAAGGAACAAACCCAAGTAATTAATGCAAGTTCTGCTGGCTTTCAGCAGCTGTGATTCACAATATACCTTGAAGATCATGAGCAAGCACGTTACTTTGCAACTATTTTTCTCTTTTTGATCAAACACATGCTGCATTAATTTTCCATACGCATCAATTTTGTTCTCAAGAGTTGTAAACTAAGGCCCAGATGAATTCCAATAATCATATTTTGTGCTCATCCTATAAATTCCAGCTGAAGAATTTGCATTAATGCAAAACCAGACTGTTCCAGTATCATCTTGATTAAAAATTAACCTGAATCCTTCCAAATCAAGACGAAAACCTATCTGAAACCTTCTTTCCTCTGCTTCTATGTCCATCACTGAAATAAATGGTTATAGCAATGACCCTCCCAACATCCTTTTCAATAAATACCAATGCAAATAATTCATTTACTTCTCTATAACTGCTTTATCTTCCTTGACAGCTCTTCAGGTCCTGATCATTCATCAGCCTTACAGATCTTCTGAGAAGGCTGTTTCTGATGGGCTGAAGCCATTACCATCACTATTATTAGATTCAAAGCCTTCCAATTACTCCTCAAGACCACTTTTAGCCTAATTTACTGTTGCTTTACATTCAACTTGCCAAATCCTGTAGCCCCGTCCCTTTTCTTTGTTTGGATCTTTGTTGTAGTTTAAAAAAATGAGGTTTTTAGTTACTAAACTATTTATTTTTGGTCACAATCAGTCAGACTGCTCGTTACCTAAAGGAGAAAACAACCACTCTTCAGATTTTGCACATTGTGTCTTCAAACATTCCCCATGAAACATTTTGCCTCTTAAGAAGTTTGCATTTTCCTACATAGTTTCCCTTTGTTATAAAAAAAGGAACACTGTAGCCTTCTGATATTTTGGTGCTGAAGGGCATTCTGGGATTTGGCTTTTTCCCTTGTCTGAAAATACTGATCCTGGCCACTGCAGATGCTTTAATGCTTACACAGATCCTGTATGGAGCTCCAGACTAAATTAAAAGCAGATTCCCTTTCCTTGTGTCATCCCAAACTATAAACACTACAGAAAGCAATTCACAGCTCTAAACTTAGGTGTTAGTGCCTTTTTAAGGCACTTTACAGCACTCAGACTATTTACAGAAGTGAGAGATATGGCAAGACCCAGGGTCTGGAATAGCAGCCAGAGCTTGGGCACATCTGGGAGCTCTTGGTGCACCACTGGAAGTCCAGACAGCCGAAATGGCATTAAGTATCTGTTTTTTAACTACTGATTCACCTTCTGTCATGGCCAAAAATTCACCACCTGCTCAGCTTATGCCAGTTCCTAAGGGCCACCTTTTAAACCCTGTACTGTAAACTGAGATTTGGGAAACATCTGCCCTTAGGAACTGCAGGTGGGGATTTGCATTGCACTAAAAAAATGTTAAATCACACTTAAGACAGAGGTGCTTGAAACTGTACTTTTAAAATGGCTTCTTTAGGACTTTGCAAAAAGTGATGACTTAGGTTGCCAAAAGAAACTGAGTTGAAACTGTGATAGATTTGCCTTTATCCCTGTTAACTCAGTGGAGAACAGAAGTTCCCAGGACCTCAGAAACTACAAAGAAACAACATCCAGTCCCTTCATTTGCAGTGCTCCCTACCCAAGTCACAGCAGACTCTACAAAGGCCCTGTTCCAGTGAACCCCCCCAAGCTCTCACACTATCGCCAGAGGAAGTTCAGCTTTTTCTGGTTTTTGAAAGTGGGTGAATTAATCAAGTCCATGTAAAATGAGAAACCTTTTGGCTTCCTCTTGCTGGTACTTAAGAAACCCCACACCATTACAGCAATTCCAGAACACCACAGTTACATTTAAACCCCCTTCAATACTCAGGGCAGTATTTAAAAACAAAAACAAAAAACCACACACAAAAACAAACCACCACCACCACTTTGCCTAACATGCAGAGTTTTTTAAGCTATAAAAGTACATATCACCCAACTTCCTTGTTAGGCCTCTCTTTTAATATCAAGTTCTTTTCCTAAAATACCAGGTTGAAAGGGATTTTAAGGATCATCTGGTCCAACCTCTCTTGGTCCAGCCAAGCCTTTAAAGTGTCCAACCCTGGGGATCAACTTTCACCACTGCCAAAATCATTTCTTACACTGGACTCCACTATCAATTTTTGTTTCCAGGCAATGCAGTGGAATTTCCAAATATTTCAAATTTCAGGCGAGTGGATTTTCCAAATCCAGGAAGAGCAAACATTTTGCTCCACTAAGAATACAACAAATTTTATTACCATATTAGCACAGCAATTACAACACTAGAGGTAGAAGTGCCACTCCTCACAAAGACCTGAGGTTTGGTTGTGGGGGTTATTTTTTCATTTCTGAGATTAAAATAGCCTCGGATTAGCTCAGAAAATGATACTGCAATTTTTAATGGAGCTCAATTTTCAAAACTGATTTACATAATGACACTTCTGAATACATGTGCTTTAAATATGCTTAAAATAGAAATAAAGCTCCAAGCGGCCTCTCAGATGGCAACTCTTGCTGTCACTTTTAGGCAGAAATTAGTCATCTAAGAGCAAAACAAAAGGAAAACAATAAAAACATGGCTATATAAAGTTTGATTACGTTGTCAAAGGCACATGTTGCAGCTTTACTTCCTGAGCGACAATTTAATCTTTATTGCAGGAAATAGGCTAAAACATTTATGAATACAAAGCTCATGTTCTAAAGCAGGAGTGTCTCAGAATATCCCTGTAGGAGTTTGCCTTGTTCTTACATATGGATCTGAATGGGGAGGGATTTTTATGAGCAAGGAGTTTTACTACAGAATGAAGTGGTGTTTTCACAGATTGCAAATCGCTTATGAAATCCAAGCCTAACCCCAGGTTATCTTTAAAGTGCATGTGCTTGAGAGCTCTCTCAGAACAGGAAAGCAAGAGGAGCTCAGGTCATGGCCACAACAACTCCAGCACTGTGGCTCTGGCCTGTCACTGCCTGCTGCTGAAAGGTTTATTGATCCCTTTAAAAAATTAACAAATCCAGGCTGATTTATTTTTTAAGCTAAGTAAGAACTTGAGTTTTCTAGCTGGATTGTTTCCACAGCTTAAGGCACAGCTGGTATTGTGGATCAGCACTGAGGGGACATTCTGGATGCATTTTGCAATATTCCTTTTGGGAATAGTGTTCTTTAACAACCTTCAGGTAGAGTCTATTTGTATTATTGCCCATTTAGTGTTTTAGAGTTCAGAAGTTCCTGCAGCAATTGAGGACTAAACACAGACCTGTCTCTCTTCTCATTCTGTCACACTGCTCCTAACCTCAACAACCACATTAATTTTGTTGTAAAAGGAAGATACTGAAGGTTTATTTAATAACAGAGGAAAACTGCCTTTTCAGCACAGCATTCCTAATCTTTGCCTACAGATGCCTTTGTCTGGTTTACCCACCATACTTTAATTCCAAGATACCTCTTGTACCTTAAATCCTACTTTATGCTGCAATAAACTCCCCTGACAGTGGTGGAAGTTGCTCTTAGTGACAGAAATCCTACAACTTGCACACAGCTGCTCAAGCACTGCTCTGGTTTTGACTTCCCTCACCTTACAAGAGGCCTTTCCTGCACAGGCATTTTTCCTAACAGTGATGATGGGAGGGAAAAAAATGGAAAAAAAGAAAATCTTATAACTAGAATTGTAAGGAATGGGCAAATAATCATCCAAATGTAGGCTGGGGAGGTTTTATGAAAGGAATTAATACATTCATGCATCATTACTGGTGATAACAGATAACAGAGGGTTTGGACAGCACAGACATGAGCTCTCAAAGACAAGTTCTCCAAATCTGGTATCATACAGTTTCAAAAAGAAAAGAAGAAAATGACTACTTAGGAAATTCTTCAAGATCTGATTGTAAGAAAGAAGTGGCTGGAATCTTGAAGGCAGAAAAGAGCTTGAAGGGTGGTGATGAAATGGGATTAAAAATTAACATCAAAATAAAAGCACCAAACTCTGGAAAGGAAGGCTTTGATTCCTTCAGGACACCTGAAATACTGTCCCATTTGAAGAGGCAGGTGCTGTTTGTTGGAAGTCACCAGGAACCTAAACAACAATGCAGATAGCCACATGTACAGCAGGAATCCTACACAAAGCAAGAGGTCACCAGAGCATCTGCAATCCTTGTTTTCACAAGTGCTGGAACAGATAAACTAAAATTCTGTATTTGCCTATTGCTAATTTTGTTTCCTGCTTCATCTTTACATGGCCCAGCTCTGTGACCTTTGCAGAGTAAAAATGGGTGAAGGGAAGGAGCTGGTGTGACTGCTAAAGTGCCAGCTTTGTTCCCCTGATATCCAGGCTCAGTCATTAATCAAAAAGAGTCAAGCTGGTCCCTAATTACAAGCTCTCCAATCACCTCAAAAAAGAAAGCAGCATGCAAAACTAGGTCAAATAAATAAGAAGGAAATATGAAAAAAACCAGCACAAACACATGGGGACAAACTGAGAAAAGCCAGAAAAATATGAGCACTGTGCCTGCAAAAAGCAACAACAAACCAACCTTTAAGTGCTTCATTAACATGCAGGAGGAAATATTAGTTTTGATTCTTGGTGGGGAAGGGGGAGCAGTGACAGATGACCCTGTGAGGGCTGAAGTGACAGTACTTTTCTTTCTGTTTCAGCCCTCCCTAAAGAGGTCAGCGGGGAACAGATGGCCAACAACCGCCGGCGCTGGTGCGAGCCCGCAGATGACGACACTGATTTCTCCCAGGGATTTCTCCCAGGGATTTCTCCCAGGGATTTCATGGGGCTCTGGCCAAGCTGGTGCCAGGGGCAGCAAAGCACCCACAGTCAGGCTGCTCCTGCCCCACCTCTACCCCTGCAATGGTCCATTCTGGATTCCTTCCCAAAGGGCTGATGAATACAGCTCCAGGATATGGGAACTTAGGGTACAGGGAATATTTTTTTTTCTGCTCTGAGGGGTTCTAACCTCCAGAGAAGTACTGTGGCACACTGCAACAGAAATTTATCAGGTCCCTGCCTTGTGGGTGGGGTTTTGGGGGGTTTTATTGTAATTTTGTTATGTACCTTAAAATTATTAATAGTAGTTCTTAAAACTATTAAATAATAAAGCCATCATATTTTTACTAACAAAAATCTCCATGGGGATTAAAAAGTCAGTTATGTAGTTTGGTTGCTCCTCTTTCATCTTTTCCAAAAATACCTGGGACTATGCTCTAGGGAAAAGAAAATCAGGCTTTTTTCCTCCTCCACAAATCCTTGTTAGCTCTTGCTGATGTTTTTCTCTCTTCCCTTGTAAGTTTTGTGCACAGTCTTTGCCATCTGCTGCTCTTCCAGAGTGCCATCCATCCACCTGCTCGTGCTTTAAGGTAACCTGCAATGACTTAGACTTGGTAAAATGACAGCAGGCCCAGCCAGGGGGGAACATCCCATTTCTCTCAGGAATTTTTAAGCTGTTCTTGCCTCTGCTGGCCTGATTTCCTCTTTGGAGTGCTAGCAAAATGTTTAGCTCCACTTAAACCTTTGCTTATAGAGAGGGCTACTAAGACTTTGACCTAGACTAGAGTTTACTAGAGTGTAAGACAGATAATAGAGAATAGTGTACTTTGTTATTAGGTGAGAAATTTAAGTTTTAGGATTTTTAGTATAGACACAAATAGGAAGTAAGATGGAAGATTTTTAACGTTATCTTTGTCGTCTTCTTACAGTGCTTTTCCTGCACACTAAATCTATACAGACAATGTACCAGAACTTTTAATAAGATAACAATAAACAACAAACTGAAGACCCAAAAAGTCCCATACATCTCCCTTTCCTAACAGAAAACTGTTACAAAAAAGTTTCCCCCATCAAGAGAACCCCCTGTGGGGCCCAACAGGAGGAGCAAACACCCATACAGGCAAAACACTCAAGATGTGTTCAAAAGTCCCTTTTCCCAAAATCTGAGATGATCTGGCTTCTCAGAAAAACTCACAGGAAATGGCAGGGAAGAAAAGGAGATAGAGCTAAACATTTTGTTAGCACTCCAAAGAGGAAATCAGGCCAGCAAAGGCAAGAACAGCTTAAAAATTCCTGAGAGAAATGGGATGTTCCCCCCTGGCTGGGCCTGCTGTCATTTTACCAAGTCTAAGTCATTGCAGGTTACCTTAAAGCACGAGCAGGTGGATGGATGGCACTCTGGAAGAGCAGCAGATGGCAAAGACTGTGCACAAAACTTACAAGGGAAGAGAGAAAAACATCAGCAAGAGCTAACAAGGATTTGTGGAGGAGGAAAAAAGCCTGATTTTTTTTTTCCTAGAGCACAGTCCCAGGTATTTTTGGAAAAGATGAGAGAGAAGCAACCAAAGTACATAACTGACTTTTCAATCCACATGGAGATTTTTGTTAGGAAAGATATGATTGCTTTACTATTTAATAGTTTTAAGAACTACTATTTAATAATTTTAAGGTACATAAAATTACAATGAAACCCCCCAAAACCCCTCCCACAAGGCAGGGACCTGATGAATTTCTGTTGCAGTGTGCCCCAGATCCAGTAGCAAAATTTTTATTATCCACTTTGCTGCTGGAAAAATGTGTTCACTTACTTAGTTTCCAGAATACATCAAGTAATGGGGCTAGAAAAAATTAAGGAGGGAAAATATTCAGAATGCTGTGATGAACTCAAAATGCAGAAAAAAGGCAGAGAGTCAGTGAGAAAAAGCACAGGGTACCACGTTTGGTAGGAAAAATCCTATATAAATGCAGCATAGGGTACAAATGGCAGAACACCAGTTTTGGGGAGACAAAAAAGCAGGTGCTACAGTGGATTTCATTCCAAAGGCAAAGCAACAACATCACAGGTGGTCAAAAGTTCTTTAGCTGATGTGCTGTGTCCAGCTTGGGACTATCTACTGCAAGAGAGACAGGTCAGCTGGAGAGAGCCCAGAAAACAGCACCAAGGAAATCAAAAAAGCACAGCCCCTTGGAAAAAATTTCATTTAATCTGAAGAGATGGCAACCCTGTTATTCAAAAAGGTGTTAAAGACAGAGGTAGAGAAGCATGGAGTAAAATCTTTCTCCTTTAGCTGTGGTAAGTAGCACTGAATTTAAATTGCAAGAAAGAAGATTTGGATTAGGTAAAGAAAAATCCTCCACACTGAAGCATTTTAAAAACTCCCAACATTAAAATGTATACCAAGTCTTTATAAATATACATTTGGAGAAGAAAAGAGGAAAAACATAAAAAGAAAAGAAGATTTATTTTTCATGAAGCAATGCTGATACAAGGCCACACCAACTCCTAGACACAAAAACAATTAGACAGAGAACTGGAGGCCTCTACCCATTTACAAAGAGAAATCCTACAATCTCCTTTCCAGGGAATTAGTGGGGGAAAAGCCCCCAGTCACACCACTGTGCACAAGATAAGTCTATGGAGGAGTTACATGTATAGTTGTGAGCACACAGCTTGAAACTACACCCTGTAATTTGAAAGTCTGGGTGCAAAATTTGTTCCTGTGGGGAGTCATTAATGAAGTTCAATGAGTGTTTTGTTTGACCTCAATTTATGATTTCTTGATCCCATGTTTTGGGGTTTCTCACTGTCCAATTATGTTCCTGTCCTGCAATCAACCCTGCTATTAATAGATTATTTGCCTTGACAGGAGATTCCTTCCTCTGAAACATCAAGATATCATCCATTCTAACAGTTGTGGGCTGGGACTTTGATATCTCCAGTTTTTGGTGAACTTATCTTGAAATGTGTAACAAAACTGATCTGAACAGGGCAGCAGCCAGATTCCTGCAGTTACTTAGAAATTCCACCAAATCTGGAGTCTCTGCAGGAGCAGAATGTAGCTGCCATTCAAAACCAACCAAGAACATCACAGCATTAGCTGAAAACATGGTGTGAAAAGCAACACATTCAATTAAAATTTGTGAAACTAGAGGCAGATTTTCGGCTGTCCAAGAGATTAAATGAAAATCCTGCTCCTACAAACTGTAAAACAGAAATTCCAGGATCAGAAAGAGTTTCTCTGTTCCATGCTGTCTCAAGGCTGTGTTTCTAGCAGTAGCACACAGTGTTTCTAAGATGTCACTTTGGAATATTGGTTGAAGAGCAGTAAAATCCTGGCAGGACCCCAAGGAGAGAAAAGGAGAATTCCAGCTGGTGTATGCTGCAGGACCTGGGCTCCCACTGGAAGTTTCCAGCTCACCCAGTGTTAACTTACTGTGACCCTCCTTTGTGTACACATAAGGTAAATAACCACTCAAGCAGATTAGATTAGAACAAAAATAAAGCAGAACAGGTAGCTACTATCATTCAATTCAAGATATTTTTCAAAAGCACACTGACCTGGTCTTTTTTTAGCTTCTACTGGTTATTACCAATGACTGGAAGAGGCGGGGGGAATTCCAAAGAAGAAAAAGTTTTATACACTAAAGATGCAGATGAACTATGACTGATAAACCAGAAGTTTGAAGAGCCAATATTTGAGCACTGCCAAGTCCCAGTAAATGTTTGCAGGGCTTGGAGTTGTTGTTTTTTTTTTCATCTAGAGACTTCCTTTTGGTTTTGTTAAACACTCCAGTTTCTCCTGGTGTGTTAGCTGAGAGGGATGGGTGCTGAGAAGAGCACTGGAGTAAAACCAGGAATGTTGCAGATGTGTGTAGTTACCCTCTCATTACTGAGCAGTGCACACCACAGTGGATGTGCAGAGCAAAACTGTCACTGCAGAGATTTCCTACTCACACCAGCCCTGGTTCAGGTGGAGCCTGGCTCCAGCCATGCATCCTCCCATGCAGCAGGAAAGCAATAACTGCACCCTTGGAACTCATCACCCAGTGACATTTTATTTAAAAGGAATCTGATAACTGCACTCCAAGACACATGATGCCAATCAAAGCACAGCAAGTGGGGACAATCACCTGATCAATCATGGAAGTTCCAATCCAAATGAAGAGATTCATGTAGATAATCCCACAGGGATGCCACCACACAGGTTCATCCCCTCTCCTGTGGAGGTGCTGCTCTCCACAGTGCAGGGATATTAGTGTACATACAAGCTCCAACATGGGGCAGCTTAAGGAGTTAGCAGGTAAAAAGTGAACCATAGGTTAGTAGGTAAATGTGGCCATGGGCTAGAACTGTACACCAAACCTCAGCCATTTATGCATCTCAGGAATGAACCATACCAGAATTTACTCCCTCAGTCTGCTGACAACACCCCAGCAGACCTTAAGTACTCCACCATGGGCACCACTCAGGCTATGCAAGGACCAAAAGCCCCACATCCAAAAAAATGCATTAAATTCATCACTCAAAGCAGGCTACAAACAGCAAGAAACATGCTATGAAAAACAACTCTCCTCCCCCAGCAAACACAGAGTGATGGAAAAATTAAGCTACACACTGTGAAGGGTGCAGATAACCAGATCTACATTCCCAGCACCCTCCCTCCCAGGCCTGATGATAGTTACCAGCAGTTGATCTGGCATCTGCTCCACAGCTAGTCCCCAGTCTTCCTGGGACATAATGCACAAAGGAAAACAGCTCTGGAATCCAGCAGCTCAGCAAGAGCACAGCATGTTTGTCTCTCCAGATACTGCTGGCTATTTTGGTTTCTGGAAATACTTCAGAAGATGAGAGCCCTGTGCCAGTCCCCCTCACTGACCAAGTGTCACCCTTCAGCTGACCCAGGAGCAGAAGCAACCCACAGACAAGCTGCTGGCTCTATTTAGCTGAACTCCAAGAACACTTTAGAGGAGCACTGCTTCCTGGGGCAGCTGCACAGGGATACTGCAATGTAGGAGGCCAGGAAATTGGAACAGGAGCAGCAGCTCCACAGGATGTTTTGCCACGCAGGCTCAGAGCTGACCACTCCCAGGGACGGAGGCTGGCGGAGCCAGTCAGTCACCCATCATGCTGAAGGGACAATGTGGTCAGGAGGGACAGGACACAGCTGGGAGCACTCTGCAGCAAACCCTCAGAGCCCTCCAGCAAGCACAGCTAAGCCTTTATGCTCCTCTTGAAAAAAACTGAAATATGTTACTACAACGATGCACTGTTTTGCCTGTAAGGATTTCCAACACACCTAATCCTCCTTTCCCCTTCCATCACAGTTAGGTGCCAGTACTCAATTATTTCTGAGCCCAATCACTTTGTCAGCAGCAGGTGAAAGCACAGTGAACTTATTTATTGCCAGAGCTGAAGACCAGGTTGGTGCTCTCACACAAGTGAGGCTGGACAACACAACCTACAGCATCAAAAAAAGGACAGAATTTACCCTGAAGACAGGGTTTAAGGTGCTGCCCTTATGCTTACTCTGGGAATAAGGTGGTGCTAATATCTTCAGCAAAAGACCCCCAGCTTACAGCAGCCACAGGCACACACTGGGTATCCACATCCACGAGTGGTTCCAGTGTGATTACACGGGCCCAGGAAGGTGAGCAACACCTCCCCTTAGGCAGAGTGGAAAAATGCACACACACTGCCCTCATTCCTAGCCACAGGCAGGGAAACTGTACCAGGCAAGTCCAAGAATAACACCAGCACACCAGCAGGACAGTGAGGAGCAGCAGGGACCTGACACACACGTGTCACCCGACCTGAACACTCATCTGCCCATCTGAGATGACCTAAGGTCCCCTCCAGCTTGGGCTGTCCTGTGGTATTAAAACCATTTCCTGGATGTGTGGCAGAAGCTGTAGATGCCAATCTCTAGAAGACAGGGGTGGGCCTCTGCCACCCCAGCACTGAGATCTGCAGGAGTCACTTGGAGGCACAAGTGGGTGAGATGCAGGACACTGCTGCAGCCCCCAGTGCGGGAAGCTCATGGAGAGACCTGGGGGGGAAATCACAGGACAGCAGCCTCACAGGAAAGGGTGTCCCCAGATCTACAATCAGGAAAGAATAAGGACACTGCTCCTCATGCTGTAGAGCCTAGGGTGGGAAGGATGAGGTGCTCTCTCTCCACAGTGCCTTGGGAAGCTGAAGTCCCTCTGTGCTGTGTCACCTCATCATACCTGCTCCCACATGGACACGTAAGCTGAATGCACAGCTGCTGACACAACAAGGCAAAACAAGATGAAAAAGGGAAAAGAGATGTCAAAAGAACTCTGTGTCTTAGAAACCAAAAGGGAAATACACTTAAAGCAAATATGATGATGGAGATCTAAGTTCTTGTAAGATGTTTATTCTTTTAGAAGATTTCAGAATACACAAACCCATAATTTCCTTCTTCTGCATTTTTAAATTTGCTGAGTGAGCTCATTGAACATTCAAGCTGTTGTCTTCAAGTTCTCCAAATACCATTCTATTTAAAGGCACTGTGAATAGGGAATTCAATTTATCAAATGAATGAAAGAAGAATTCTTAGCAGGAACCCTGGTGAGCTAATCAAGAGTCACAATAAAATGTCAGGGGTCCTGGAATTCTCGGCAGGAGGTTAACACCAAATTTGATCTGAGTCAAGGAAGACAAAACACACTATAGACTAATAAACTGTACTAAAAGTTGTGCACTGCAAATCTCTGAAAGTTTTAACACAAATGAAGAAAATCTACTTGGTTTGTGCACTTTATACACTCCTAGTATTTCACTACAAAAACCAAAAGACACTGTTCACCATAATCACGTCATTTAACCTCAAGAAAACACTTTTTGAAGGTTTTAAGTTTTTGTTCCACTGCATCTTCAGCTAAAGGCTGTTTTGAAAATTAAGATGGCAGCATAATTTGAGTAAGATAAGAAACAATTACTCTGTACCTATCTTTAGGCTGGAAACTGGATTCAGTTCAAGATTTATCCTATCATCCAAAATTAAGGAAGCAGCATAATCCATCCACCTTTCCTTCCACAAACCTACCAGAGTTTAAAAGATTAGCTCTGTAGTGCTGAAAGGGTAATCCTTAAAACTTGAGCTTAATGGAAATAAACTTCTCTGCTCCTCTCTTCACTTTCCATAGTAAAAGCATAAATTAGAATATCAGACCCAGCATCAGAATGGGCCATCATCCATTTTTCAACTTAGCAAATGAATAGCAGCTCCACAGGGGAGGAGAGACAGGGTTGGGGAGAGATGGGGAAAGGAAATAGCCATAAATGATCTTCCAGGACAGGAAAACTAGTTGCAGTAAATACCACTTTGGAAATCAATTTATGGTCAATTATGATCTTAGTAATAACTATTTTATGCCTTCATTTAGTGCATGAAATGCCCAGGGGAGCAAATATTCTCAGAAATACATCCAATATGTCTCCAAGTATGTTATCTGATCACTAGATGCAGACAGAATTCCAGAAAGAGCAGCTCTTGCTTGTCTGGATGCTGACTGAGGGATTGGGGATGGGACAGGAGGGAAGCACAATTTCAGTGCAGGTGGACTATCAGTGTTGCAATAGAACCCAGATAAAAAAAGATTATATCTATCAGTCTGGGTTGTTGGCTCCAAAAGCAATGAGTTTTGTCATCGCTGCAGTATTTCACCCAGAGATTCGTGAAGTACATTTCATTCTCACAAATGTAAGAAAAAATTAAAGTTAAGTGTCTTTTTTTAGGCAAATCATTATGTAAACATCCATCCACTAAGCCAACCATTGCTTTATTCAATTATTACATGTAAATGCGTTAGGAGAGTCTAAAGACTGACATCTCTAATGCACTGTTGGTGTAATGAGACTTACTCGGACCATTCTTTCCTCAAGTGAAGGAGCTGAGTTCTATGAGATTGATTAGAAAAATAGAAATAGCAAAAATAACACATTCACCAAGCTCCACTAAGTCCCAGACAATAAATCTTTCACCTGAAACAGGACTATCTATACAGAGACTCTGCTCCTTACCAGCAGCAGTTCTATTACTGTGAGGCATCAAATTTAGCTCCACACCTGGATCAGACATATATTTTATTATGATCATACTAGAAAACATTAAATAGCATTTAGTTTGCTACCATTAGGCTCTCCTCCCTCCTTATCAAAAGATGTTCCATCCGCTATTACAATTTATTTTTGAAAGATTCAAGATAAACATATACTTCATTATAGTTTACATCAGCAAAGAGAAACCAAATAATTTTATAGGCAGGAAGATGTGAACAGCACACTTGTGCCAACAGGTTATTTTTAACTAAAAGCAATTTCTTCTGCATCACAAAACAGGAATGAGTACTGGGCACTCACAGCATTCCACCATAAGGAGATAAGGATGATTAGATTTGCAGAGATGGAGCATCTTTTGTAAGAGAAAGAATTTCAAGCACAGCACCCATTTCAAAGCTGATGATGTGGTAAAAATTCAGACAACACAAACACTGGAAGCAATTCTCCTCCATTAAGTAAGTTTGTGCACTTGGTAAGTGCAACTAAAAACACTGAGGGAAGAGGAAAGCTGTGACCTGCAGATGGACAGAACGATGTTAGCAGAGGGATAATGAGGAATCCTGCTCCTGCCTTTGGTAACACACTTGTGCAAAGAGTGATTTACTTGATTTACACACACACCCCCATTAGGTTATGCCTGCAGTGCTACTGAAGTTTTTAGCTTCATATTTCATGAGCAGGATCACCCTCAAGGCTACTATGAACATACAGAGTTCAAGCAAAAAGATTACAAACACCACAAGACCACCTTCCATGCTCTATTAATGACCTTGTAGGAACACAGGAAAATGGCAGTCGGCACATTATGCATCTGTACAGATGATTTTTTTTTTTTTCCTTGGCATTCTCCCTGAACTGCTCCTTTTTTCTAGAATGGTTTGTGTTAAAGCACTGGGCTGATGCTCTTTTGTTTACCAGTAACCAGCTACTGTTTAAAAACAAGGATCTCCATTGTCAGCACCAATGAATGATGTGAGCATCAGCCGTGAAAACACTTTGGAATTCTGAAGAACTAAAAGACCTGAGAGTCGGAGGCTTGAGCAGGACTGAAATCAAACTGACACAACACAGATATCTGTCTGAGCTTAAAATAGACTTGGCAGAAGTCAGCCTGGACTAACAATCGATCCGTGGACACACTGACCACCCAGAATGTGTTCAAGCCATGGATAAGCACTCCCTATCCCTCCACCAAAACAAACAGCTCTCCCACTTCCCATCAGGAAGCTTTGGAAATGCAGGATGAGAGAGAAAATTGCAAACTTTGTGCATATAGAACACAGGAAGGGAAGAAAGGAACAGGAAGGAAAACAGGACATCTAAGAAAAATCAGGTAATGCCACTCTAAGAGATTCCTCTTGGGCAACACCTTAACAAAGGCAGCAGCACCATCCCTTCAGAAAATCAGTATGGGAAAACATGCACAGACCTCAGGAACAAGAAGCTGGGGGAGAAAAGTAGAGGGAAGAATGGATCTCCCTCTGAAAACACCCATGGGCAGCAACTAAACATAGCCCAGGGTGGTTGTTTTCCTTGTGGTGGAAGGGGGGTGGCTGTTATCTTTTCCTAAATGAGCCTATAGCTGGTAGCTGCATGGTAACTATTCTGAGATATATAAACATATTTTTCTCTGGGGCTTAATTACCAAAAAGGATGCCAACCGATTTGACAAGTCAATTTTTCTCTCAAATTAAAAAAAAAAAACAAAACCACCTGAAAAATCTCATTGTCTAGCAATGCAAAGCTTAAAAAACAGCCCAAACATCCAAGGGATAAATATTAGGTATTTTCAATACAAAGCAATAAGCAATTGTTATCATTTCTCAAAACAGAGTTCCTAAAACGTAGAAGTTCCGGACTGAAATCTAAGTAAATGTACATCTGGTTTGCAATTTTTTAAATGGCTGTACATTTCAAACCCCAGAAAAAGCAGGCTGCAGATAGCTGTTTATTACAAATGACTTCCACCTCCTCCACAGCCCTCAAAGGCAAACTATAAAGCTGTGTGCAAAGCCAGACAATCTGGGCACCCAGCCATAAACCATCACTGCTGCAGCACAGATAACTGTTCTCGCTCTCAGCCATCCTTGGCTGCAAACCCACGGGGAAGAGCTCCAGAAACCAGACCTCAGGACCGTCAGGGCTTCTAATATTTTATGAACTTGAATTACAATTACGTTCAAGACCTCAGTGCTGAAAAATTACAGCGCTGATTTACACCCAGGGCTGAGACCAAAACTCACTCAGATTTGCTTGGTACCCTGAACCTTGAGATGCAAGAACAGCCAGTTATTTTACAGCTGCCTTCAGTGACAGAAGCCTTTTCATTGGGAGGAAGAGACAGACATGTCTCTTCAAAAAAACGACAAAAGAATCAGATGCATATTTGAGAGTAGTGCTGCATTTTCCACCACCTTTGACACGACCTCAAAGAGCAGAGTGACTGTGCTGTGCCAGAACAGGCGGTTTGTTCATGATCAAACCCAGACATTTGTGTCTTGGGCGGGAGATTTTAAAACATATTAGTGACAAGGGAGGAAGGAGCACAAATGAAGTTTTGGAAAACACAGTTGTAACTGTATTGGGGAATCCACAGTGAAGTTTACCATGATTAAGTAATGATAAAATAAGCCTAAGTACATCTTCTTCTGGCATCTAAGACGTACAACTTAGCCACGTTTTCAGTTGACAATTTTCCTAACTAGCACAGATTCCTAAAGGGAGATCAAATAATACTTTGATTCCTCTGCTTCCATACATTAAGAATAACCATCTTTCATTTTACCAACAGCATTTGCCAGTGAAGAGACGGCACAGAGCACATAGATCATTTAGTAATGCAATTTACTGTCATTTCTAGATCATCTCCCCACTCAATAAAGTATACTTCTCTTCTAAACACTATTTGCCCTGGCTGATATCTTCATAATACAGCTGAAAACCTCAAGCCATTATCACCAGAAGGCATCAGCTGATCCTAAATTGGCTAGACTGCAGCGTCACAGGCATTTAAGAGGTTTCCTTATCATTCATCTTTAATACTGAGGGATCGACACACTCCTACCTGCAGCTTCTAGGCCAAGGGGAAACCTTCTAATGGTATTACCATTATCTTGTAATCTGAATTTTAAACAATTAAAACAATAGCACTTTTGTGTTGCAGGTCTCTACTGTTACCAAAGATGATACATATTTTATCAGTTGTCATGTTCAAAGTCCTACATAAAACACTGATTTTTTTTAAAAATCAGAAATATGCACTCTGCATTGAAGCTTCTGAACCTTTAAAGAGAAGCAGCACCTTAACAAGGCGCTTAAATTGAAGCCATCAAGAGAGACCATTTGGTTTACTCAGGAAAGGTTTGGTCATTTTTTTTAAATCTGCAGTTCTTTTAGTCAATACGATCTGGCAATTCTTTCCAAATGAAAGCCTCTTTTTACTGAAGCAGGGGATGGCTCCACCCCTGACCTCCTCCTTCAGCTTGTTTTGGAAAGGGGCCAGATGACAGCATTTGGAAAAGCGCATGTTTATCTCGGCGAGGCCAGCTGCTAAGTTAACATATTACCCGTTCCCACATCCCCCGCTCTTGGTTAAGTCTTCACAGCTAAAACTGAAAGTAAACGCTGCCATTGGGCTTTTAATAAATGTAACATGAAAGAGAAAAGGAATCTCCATGGCATGGAGCATCTGAAGGGGCTGCAGAGGTCTAGGTCATTTTGAGTGAACAGCAGGCAGTGACTCTGTCAATAAAATTCCTGGCCTTTCTGAATGAAGTGAATGAAAAACTGAAAAATAAGCGGGTTTACTTCAAGAATAATTTAAAGCTATGCTTTCTTATAAGACTGCCACTCAGCAACAGTTTGCTTGACTACACAAGGAGATTATAAGCCCCTGCTTGACAAAACCTTTCACTTTATCTTGTTTTATTGTTAGTCCATACTTGGCAAGGTATGGAACATGGGTGCTTTGAGAACTTCAACAAAGAATCTTCAGATTAAAGGTAGTCTTATGCCCAATTATGTTTTTCTCATTTTAAGGAAATTCCATCTCATTATTTTCAAAGTCTTAAAAACCTCTTTCAAGCAAAAAGAGTACAGAATTACCTTACTTCCCACAAGCATCAGTGAAAGAGCTCAACTCATCAAAAGCAGAGTGTGTTATCTTATTAGAAAAGACAAATCCTGGAGAAGAAACCAGAAATTAAGGCGGAGATGGGGTTTTCATTGATCCCAGCAAGGTCCAGCAGGCTTTGCAACAGGCAAACCCATCCACTCAGGGGTGATCAGAGACAGATTTTGGAGGAAGCCAAGGTGCCATGGCTGAGGGTGAACCTCCAAGTCCCCAAATGGTTTTTAGCCCAAGGGCAGTGTCCCAGAGCAAACTCCACTCTGCTGTGGCCAGCGGGGAAATGGCACAGCCCAAGGCTGCCCACAAGGACATTCCCAGGCACTGGGACTGACACCCTGCACCAGCGACAGCTCCAAAATAATCCATGTGCTGCAAAGCTGATGTACAGCACACACAAACCACCCGTGTGTAACGCAACAGCTCTTAGGCTGATGGATACCAGACTTAAATCTGTCAATATGGGAATCCACACATACAACAGGAGCATTAACATATCTTAAATATATCCTGCTGCAACCCAGAGGAGCTCTCAATAAAAAGGTTTGTCTGTCTTGTTTCTTTCATTGCTACGAACAAAACCTTTAGACAAAAGTACAAAATATTGCCTAAAATTAGCCCCTACTAATACCGATCCCTCCCGCCCTGGAGCAAGTCCTGGCTGCAGCAGTTTTCCCCGGGGCAGCACCTGTTCTCCGGGGGCTGGACTGTAATGAACCTTCCTCATCCCAGGATGCCAGGCAGATCACTTCCAGTCAGAAATGATCCGTTCCCCTTTGAAGATAAGGACAAAGCCACACAAGGCATTATTACACTACTGCTGCTGCCCTTAAGCACTCATTTTCCCTAAAAAAAAAGTTGAAATTAATCTGATTTACTACAGCTTTTTTCTTCCACAGTCTGAGCCCCGGGCTCGGAAGCAGCCAGGTTAGGTTATCCACCAGCAATCTCAGCCAAAAAGCACCACAGGGCTCCCCAGAGCAGACCGAGCTTCCAGAGGCTGGAGCAGCTTCCTCACTGGGGTATCCAGGGCTGACACTGATGCTTTCTCGTTCTGGAAAGAATTCCAGAAGCCACAGCAGGGACGCCAGCGCATCCGGGGGCTGTTGCTCAGCACACCATTTTGAGCTCACAAATAACACACAGGAGCAGCCAGCCAGACATCCCAGGGATTCCTGAACCCCAGAAACTCTGCGATGTGCTTAAGCACAGGTTGCACTCACTGCAAGCCACCTCCTATTTCCTTGGAAAACACCAGGGGAAGCAGTGAGAACCCGTGTGTACATTCCCACTACCTTCTCGAAATTATTATTTTTTAAAAATGTAATATCCGAGAGGAAACTCCACTTAAATTCTCAGTCGTCGGGGAATCCAAAAAAAAAACCCCACCCACCGCAGGGAAGGAGGGCAGGATTTGGAAGCCATGCCTGGCTCTCCCAGTGCATCCAGCAGCAGTGCAGATGTTCTCCTGCTCCTCCGCTCTGGCATTGTCCTCAGGTCCACAGCACCACCGACACCCACCTGATTTAAAGCTCTGCACCACCGGCCAGCCCACTAACAGCGGGATTTATTGGAATTTTAATTACCTTAACCGGCCTAATGTCCACAGCAAATTTCTGTACATAAATTAGCATAATTCGCCAGATACATATGCAAACGAGAGGGAAAAATATGCAACAGACACGGGTATGACGTCCCAAAGATTATTTCTAAATTTAAACTGGCTGTTAGAATAATTGAATAAATCTCTTCTCGCAGATACACTCGAGTTGTAGCAGAAAATAAACTAGTCAAAAACACCTGCAGTATTATTTTTAATAGGAAAAGGGGGGGGGAAAACCCAATTGAGTTCAATAAATCCCATAATTGAACCTTCAACTAATTACATATTAAGAAGATTAACCTTTGACACAAACTTGTGATACAAACAAAGAGGCCTCGAACAATTAATAAACTTCCAGTGTTTCAAGATTTCTCAGGTTAACAACTGAACCCTCCCCATTTTCCTCCCCTTCTGCGTCGCAGCCAAAGGAATAAACTCTGTTTAATATTCTCTCTCCCCCTGGACATTCCAGGTTTAGACGAAGATCTCTGTGAATACTCAGGAGAAAATTACTGCGGATCCTCACAATCTCATTACGCGGGGGGAAAGAGGAAAAATAACCCAAAGCTAGATATTTGAACTTTAAGAGAAAGCAGCCATGAAGGACAAAGCTGGAGCTCATGTGCTCGCCCACAGGGCAGCACTGCTGGCCATGCCCACAATTTTCCAGCCCTGGGATCATTTCCAAGCCGCTGTGCGATAATTTTCACACGTGTAAGTTCTAAAGCAAGAGCACACGGTGATGCCTTGCAGCAGAAGCTGCCTTCATGCCGTGTCTGAATGGCACAACATGCTCACAAATGGCACTTTCTGCTCGCTGTTCGGGGAGAAACAGAGATTCCGGACAGAGAAAAAAACACCGAATTAATTCTACTATTAAAAAAAAAAAAATCCGGAGGTTGCTCGCATTTTTTAAAAATCGTATAAAAATAAAAGGGATTTGAAATGTTTTGGGGTGTTTCTTGTTTCGGTGACTAATAAGCAGTTTAAAAATAATAATAATGTAGTTTAGAGTTGTGAAAAAGGAGGAATGCACCGGCTTTTGCAGACCTCTTCCCCTGCTAACTTCTACCGTGCCCGGATTAAGAGAGGCTCTTACCCCTTCTTACCTTTTAGTCTTTTCTTTATGGGGCTCTTTGGCAGCTTTCGATTCAGTCTTGCTGAAGGAAACAAGTGAGTATTTTGTCTACCGTGTAGGGGTCTTTCTGACGTGTTCCTTTCTTATTTTTAATGCTTTTTTTTTTTTTTTAGATTTTTTGTAAGTGTACCCGTAATTTCACGAATATGAATACGAAAAAAATCTCACACGGCCAAAAAATTAAGTTTTTTGTTGTTGTTGTCGTCGTTTGTTTACCCCCCTCAGGGAAAAAAAAAAGTCTGCCACACAGGAGATGAAAAAAAACCCAACAGATCAACAGGAAAACACTATCCAAGTAGAAAAGCAAAGAGCTTCAGTGTTATCCAGCCCAGAGGAGAAGTGCAGCAAAAGCAGGTCCAATTCCAAAACAAGCTTTTGATTTCCAGTGAAGCAAAATAAACAATTAAAAAAAAAAAGAAAAAAATTACAAAAAATAACCAAGACCAAGAAACCAAGACAAAATACACGTTCAAGTCCCCAGCTAAATTTCTGCACGAGTGTGTCTTAAATACAAGTTTGCTTTCATGTGTTGCAGCAAAAGCCACGGAAAGCCAGGATTTGGAGTTGATCGGGATGAGTTCTCGTGTGTGTGCCTTGATGGGTTCTCAGTCCACATGGAGGAGCATCTGAGGGTTTTTCAAAAAGTGCAAATCAAAAAAGAGAAACCGGGATCCAGAAAAGAGTTTTAAGATGGATCCCCCCTTCAAAATAAAAGGAGGAGGGGGTGGAAGGAAAAAAAAAAAAAAACAAAACAAAAAAACTGAACCACCACCGCGGAGGCACGGGGGGATGCGGAGTCTCACATGGGGCTGCGGGCAGGAGGAGGATCCCGCCGGGAGCTCCGGGGGGGCGGAGGATCCAGCGCTGTCTCTGCCAGGGGAGGAGGGTCCGCGGCTCCGCAGGGACCCCGCGGGCGATCCGGGGCGGGAGGAGGATCCAGCAGCCGCTCCCGCAGGAAGGAGCGAGCGCGGGGAGGGGATCCGGGGAGGAGGATCCAGCAAAGTCTTTCACGGAGGGAGGAGGGAGCGGGGAAACCCGACAGTCTGTGTGCCTGGCTCGCAGCGGGGTCCGCGGGCAGGCGGGAGGGGGGCGACCCCGCGACTCTCTCCGTGTCCTCCGCAGGGATCCGGCAGGGACCCGGGTGGGCGGCGGGGAGCGGGGCAGCCGAGGCGGCGGCGTGTCCCCGGGGAGCCGCAGCGGCGCCTCGGGCAGGGTCGGTCGGTCCGCCGGGGTGCAGAGGGGGAGGGGGGGCACGCAGCGCCGCTCGCCGTCTC
>VYZP01075251.1:51384-70681 GCA_013400635.1 Hypocryptadius cinnamomeus
TGGGGGACATCATGGGGGGATTTCATGGGGGGATATCATGGGGGGATTTCATGGGGGGACATCCTCGGGGGATTTCATGGATGGATTTCATGGGGGACATCATGGGGGGTACATCCTGGGGAACATCATGGGGGACAGCCTGGGGACATCCTGGGGTACATCCTGGGGGACATCCTGGGGGACAGCCTGGGGGACATCATGTGGGGGGGATTTCATAGGGGACAGCCTGGGGGACATCNTGAGAGTGGGAGGAAGATCAAATTCCCCAAGAACCTGCAGCTGTCATTTAGGCAAAATCCTGGAACAACAGCGAAAGCAGCTCCAACCCCGCCATGGTGGGGGTTGAACTCGATGACCTTTAAAGTCCCTTCCAACCCAAACCTTTCGGTGACTCCATGATTTAGGACAGTGTGGTGCCCACGTGCCCACCTCCATTTCACTGCTTGGTTATCCTCCGTGTTTGGACCACTGACCTCATTTGCTGATGGCAGGAGGAGGAGGAGGAGGAGGAGGAGGAGATGCCAACAGGGAAGGGTCACTCTGCTGCACCCAGCCTGGTCCAGTACCTCGGGAAGTGAAAGCAAATTCCTTTGCAATGATGTGGAATTTGTCACCCGCTCTGGAAAGGGGCCATGTGGGCACAAGAGGAGCAAAGGGTCCCTGCAGGGGGGTGGCTGATGGAAAACCCCACATTGTCCCTAAACAGAGCTGGCAAGTGATGCTGTGGCTGGGCACTGAGCGGCTCAGCTTCGCCCAGGCAGGAGGCGAACACGGGCACAGCTTCGCTCAGAAATGAGGATCTTTCTCCTCCCCTCCTCCTGTTTTTGCTCTCTGTTTTTCGGCCTGGTTCTTGTTCTCGCTGAGGCGGCGTGTGGGACAGAGGCTCATTGTTCCCGCTGCTCCGGGAACGCGCCGCAGCACTGATCTTATTAGAGCTGGGGCCGTGCCCGGGCGGCTGCCAGCGCTGCCGGGGGGACAGCCGGGGGACATCACGGGGNGGATTTCATAGGGGACAGCCTGGGGGACATCAGTTGGGGAGGATTTCATGGGAGACATCATGGGGGACATCATGGGAGGACATAATGGGGGGACATCTTCGGGAGTACATCATGGGGGACATCCTTGGGGGCATATCCCAGGTGTACATCCTTGGGGGGACACTCTGGGAGTAGATGCCAGGGGTACATCCTGGGGACATGTCCTTGGGGACACATCTTTGCAGGCACATCTACAGAGAAGCCAGGAAATGTTTAGATCCTACAAATGTGGGGGAGAAGAACTAGAGGAGGGTCTCCACAAAGTGCACAGCAACTCGCTGGCTGTGCTCCTGGTTCGACTGAGAGCCAGGCAGGCTGATCGAGATGCACCTTCTAAATGCTCAGATACCAGAAGGAAATTGCACAATCTCAGGCTATTTATTTGTTACTTATAAAGAATATAATTTTAAATGTACTGGCTAAATAGGAATTAATTGTGTTTAAAATTCAGGTTAACAAATGCTGTAAGGAGTTGTCTTAGGGGAAATAAAGAGGAACAAGCAAAAAAAAATCTCGGGCACTAATGATTAGAGCAAAACCCTGATGTTAAGAGGACTTTGTCTCAGTGGAAGCAAGTTACTCATCTTTTCCAGAAGACACATGCATGCATTGCAAAATGTTTATTTTGTACTCTCTGAAGTGGTTAATCTACATGCAAAGCAATAAAAAGGTGCCTTATTAGGCTAATTGCTAATAAAAAAAAAAAGAGAGGAAAAAAGCTCAGAACTACTGTGAGCAAATATTTAAAAACAGATGCAGAAGGCTGTGAAAACAAACACAATCTCGTTTTTCCATGAAGTTTTCCCACCAGAAATCAGACAGTTCAAAGAGACGTCCGGTTAATGCGGTACCTCCAGGCTCCCGGCGCTGGAGCTGTTCATTAGCCGCTGTGTAATTCTGTGATGCAGAACTGGATTAATGGAAAGGTGACTGGGAAGCCACCCAGGGACCTGCTAATGATACTGCTGCCTCCTTAGAGAAGTCCTCTCTAGCCTTGCCCACGTGCAGCAAAACACACACACACCATCAGGATACAATGCCACATTATCACAAGAAAACACTTTGGAGAGGGGAAGAAGATGTCATCACCGAGTGGTGCTGGGAACTGGTGAAACCCAAGATGGAAAAATAATTGCATGCATGTTTTTTAATACAACAGGATTCCCCCAAGCTCATTAAAGCAGATGGAAGTTTTAAAACCTGTATTACTTTAAAAATTAATTTACAGCTGTGGGGCTTGGTGGCCCAGAGAACATTAAAATGATAAATCCAGAAAGGTGATGTGAGCAGAAAGGAGGATTGCTTTGGTCACAACATGGCCTTGTGCAGCTGGGAAGGGGAGATGGCACCGTTTTGTTGCTGTTAGACATTTACCTCTGCTGAGCCATTTCTGGGCTTAACCCAGATTTTAAAACACTGTAACACGCCATTAAAATTTCCTCCCAAGTGATGTGTCAGCCAGAAATGATCTTGGTGCCTCTCTGCTTCATTAGATACTGGCTGGCATGGTGAGGGAGCTGATACGGACATCTGCACTTTGGACCGCTGGAGAGCTCTGTCAAAGCTGGATGTGTGCACTGGGTTGTGGCACGGGGTCACAGCCTGGACATCCATGGCACAGGGCCACAGCCTGGACATCCATGGCACTGTGTCACAGCCTGGACATCCATGGCACAGGGTCACAGCTGGAACATCCACACCAGTCCATGGCACAGGGTCACAGCCTGGACATCCATGGTACCAGGTNTGGGACATCCACACCAGTCCATGTCACGGGGTCACAGCCTGGACATCCATGGCACAGGGTCACAGCCTGGACATCCATGGCACTGTGTCACAGCCTGGACATCCATGTCACGGGATCACAGCCTGGACATCCATGGCACAGAGTCACAGCCTGGACATCCATGGCACAGGGTCACAGCTGGAACATCCACACCAGTCCATGGCACAGGGTCACAGCCTGGACATCCATGGTGCCAGGTCACAGCCTGGACATCCACAGCAGTCCATGTCACGGGGTCACAGCCTGGACATCCACACCAGTCCATGGCACTGTGTCACAGCCTGGACATCCATGGCACAGGGTCACAGCTGGAACATCCACACCAGTCCATGGCACAGGGTCACAGCCTGGACATCCATGGTACCAGGTCACAGCCTGGACATCCACAGCAGTCCATGTCACGGGGTCACAGCCTGGACATCCACACCAGTCCATGTCACGGTGTCACAGCCTGGACATCCATGGCACAGGGTCACAGCTGGAACATCCACACCAGTCCATGGCACAGGGTCACAGCCTGGACATCCATGGTACCAGGTCACAGCCTGGACATCCACAGCAGTCCATGTCACGGGGTCACAGCCTGGACATCCACACCAGTCCATGACACTGGCTCGTGACACCAGCTTTCCACCTCCGAGGGCTGAGCAGTGCTGCTGCTGCACTCCCCCTGCTGCAGCCCCAGCCTCCAGCCCCACCAATGCCCTAAATCCCCTGCTCAGCAGCCGCCTCCCAAGACAAGCTGTGCCTGTCTGAAAGCAGGGCAGCGTGGCAGTGTGCCCAGGGCCAGGAGGGGGCGGGGGGCAGGAGCTTGGGGCAGGTGCTTGCACGGCTGCTGGCACACCAAGCCAGTGCCAGGAGTGGAGTCCTTCACCCTGCACAGCCACCACCCTCAGCTGGGACATTCCTGGCTCTGGGAAAGGCCATGGGTGGATGAAGTGGTAGGACAAAGCCAGGCAGCTCCTTGGAGCCCTGTGGGGGCTGGACCATCTCTTTCCTGCTGTATTTTTGTCCAATGCCGAGCACCAAGTGCTGGGATGGGCGAGGTAGCACGGAACAAAGGCTGGAGGCAGGTTGTATTCAGCTCACACCAGCTACCTCTGCTTGCTGGGAAGAAAGGAGCCCTTTGTTTGGAAAGAGCAGCTACTCCCACCAAACCACGCACAGGGCCCTGCGCTGCAGAACCCCATGTTAGATACAGGAGTGGTTTGGCACAAAATGGTCCCTGCTCCCCCATCCCCGTGCTGTCCTCACCTTCACGGGTCTGTGCAGGGAGCATATCCTGGCTCTCCAAAGTCTGGAGTGTGTGGCCAGGGATAGGGATGAAATCACAGCCTGGGAATGCACCCCTTTGTGCAGCCCCACAGAGCCCACCCACCCCGTGGGCAAAACACAGCTGCTGTGGCTGAGGCGCTGCCTGCCCCTGCCTGCACTGCAGCCCCCAAAAACACACACAGGGCTCACAGCCAGCTGGGGCTGACAGGGATCTGGGGCTTGGGTGCCAGGCTTGGGGCTGTCCCCAGTGCCAGGCTCAGGGCTGTCCCCAGTGCCAGGCCTGGGGCTGTCCCCAGTGCCAGGCCCGGGGCTGTCCCCAGTGCCAGGCCCGGGGCTGTCCCCAGTGCCAGGCTCGGGGCTGTCCCCAGTGCCAGGCCCGGGGCTGTCCCCAGTGCCAGGCCTGGGGCTGTCCCCAGTGCCAGGCCTGGGGCTGTCCCCAGTGCCAGGCTCGGGGCTGTCCCCAGTGCCATGCTTGGGGCTGTCCCCAGTGCCATGCTTGGGGCTGTCCCCAGTTCCAGGCCCGGGGCTGTCCCCAGTGCCAGGCTCGGGGCTNGAAAAATCCTTTGCTCCTGGTGCTGTAATATTTTCTCTATTCTGTCTTCTGTTGTATTTTTGATAAGGTTTAATAAACCTTTCTAAACTTTTGAATTGAGTAGCATCTCTCACACCCTGAAGCACCGTGAGACCCAAAGCCACAACAGGCCCCATTACCCGGGCACAGGGAACAGCCCTCGCTCAGACACTTCCCGCAGCCTCTCTGCTGCTGAGTTTATTATAACATGCTTCTCGTTTCCCTTCTCTCACCCAGCAAATTAACTTTAGCAGTAAATTAACTTTATTCCGTTGCTGGTCAGCTGTGGGATGGGAGCGGGCAGGTTTTCCCCCGGTCTTTGCGGGAGGCCCCGCAGCAGTGCCGTGACTCACCGGCTCTCAGGCTGCCTATTGAAGGGACCCGAGCCCGAACAAAGCCCCCATTCACTCCCAGGGCTCGGCTAGTTTTTCTTTGAGCCCTCACTGCTTTATTTTTATTCTTTCCCAAACATTGTTGGCTAATTTCATTGACAAAATTCATAACTTGGGGTTGGAGAGCTCGCTCCTATTCAGCTGCGAGCGCTGGGGGGTTTTGTTTTTCTTTTCCATGCTGCCCGTCTTGCCTCACTCTCCACATCGTCCTGAAGACAGTTTGCAGCCTGTGCCATGCCGATGGATGGAGCTGAGGGACACAGCCCTGCACACAGAGTTTAGGTGCTCCTCAGCCTTCGTTTCCAGCCTGTGCCATGCCGAGGGATGGAGCTGAGGGACACAGCCCTGCACACAGAGTTTAGGTGCTCCTCAGTCTTTGTTTCCAGCCTGTGCCATGCTGAGGGAGGGAGCTGACACAGCCCTGCACACAGAGTTTAGGTGCTCCTCAGTCTTTGTTTCCAGCCTGTGCCATGCTGAGGGATGGAGCTGACACAGCCCTGCACACAGAGTTTAGGTGCTCCTCAGCCTTTGTTTCCAGCCTGTGCCATGCTGAGGGATGGAGCTGACACAGCCCTGCATACAGAGTTTAGGTGCTCCTCAGTTTTTGGGTGGAGAAGCAAAAGCACCACGGCAAGCTCTGAACCTGAAGCACAAGGGTGACTCTGAGGGCAGCACGGACAGGACTGAAATCGTGTGCACTACAGAGCTGAGTGACCCCTGGAAGTACACAGCAAATATTTAAAATCAAAAGCCTGTTAAACTTTTATATTTGCAATACTCTGCATCCAATCCAGTTAATTATAGCCCTTTAAAAACATCTGCATTTCATAAAGGACTAAGTTTCCTTCCTCTCAGGCTGCCCCTCCTGAGACATCCCTCTCCAGGCTGCTGGGTTACACAGTAATTACAATCCACAAGTACCTGACATCACCACCAAGTGCAGTGCATTATGGTTTCGAAAACAAGAGAAACAATATTGCTCAAGATGTGTCTGAGCCAAAACCCCAGCTCCAAACACCATCATTTTTTCTGGCAGAGTTGAGAGCCAGAGCCCTGCGTGGCAGCCAGGGCCCCTCTGGAAATGTCACAGGCAGAGAACGGAGGAGTCACTTTGAGCTTTGGGAAGGAAAGGATATTTCTGCTGACTGCAGGGGTTTAAATACATGCAGAGCATCACTGGGAGACCTGCAACCCCTCTGCCACCTCTGCCCTGGAGCCAGAGCCCCCTTTGTCCCATCCAGTCCAGGGCACACGAGGGTGCTGGAATTTGCCAGACCATCATTTTGGGAAGGGATTTGGGCTGGACCCAAAGCAGCTCTGGGATGGGAGCAGGCAGCATCACCTTCCTGAGGTGGCAGCACCAGCCCCACAGCAGCACAGGGAACAGCCCAGGGAGCCTGCTGTGGGGAAGGCACAGTGCAAGAGGATTTGGGTTTGTTCCCGCCCTTCCAGCTGGGAGGAGGCAGAGCCTGCCTTGAGAGAACCTGCAACAAGCTTATCTATGTTCCATACATACACATATAATAGATGCACATCATTTGGCTTATGGCCACCAAAGTGCTCTCAGCTGGTACCTAAAGCAAAGTCCTTAATGGTGTTTTATGTGGTAAATCCCTCTTCTCCTCCCCTCCAGAGACAGAGGCTGGTTCTGGGGTGAGAGCAGGGCAGGAGCATCAGCCTCACCAACCTGCAGGAACAGCCCCCATGAGCCACCACCTTCTTGCTTTGCTAAGCTCTTGAGGCCAGGTCTCTTTCCTTGTTCATTTATCAGCTTGTTTCCCTGCAGAGAGGAGCTGGTTAGAGGAGAAAGAGTGTGATTTTCAGTCCACAGAGCAAGCAATTTGCTTTTTAAGGTTGTTTGCCAAAACCACATTCCTGCTTCAGCTCCCAGTCCAAGCTGAGGGGAGGCTGAGATCACAAACAGGAGTCAGGGACTGATTTTGCTCAGTCGCTTGTGCTCTCTCTGCCTTGTGTGAGAGCTGAGCTCACTCAAGGGTTGAGGCATCCTCTGTACCTTCACATCTCAACAACAAGCAGGGAAAGCAAAAACCACAGGATTTCCTCTGCTGTCAGCAATACCCAATAAATTCACAGCAAGAGCGAGCCTTTAAAAGAAAAAATAAAACTAAAAATCCCCCAAACCAAACACTTTATCCTTTCCTGGTCTAATTGGGGAATAAACTTAATATCTAATTTTAAGGGTGAAGTGAAAAGGAAAAGGATGAAAGGGAGTCGAGGCAGGCTCTGCACCCAGCCGTGATCACAGGCAGCAGGCTGGGGCTGCAGCTCCAGAGGAAGCAGCAGCTCTGCCTTGATGTGCTCCAAGTCAGTGGGGCTGGGGCAGGAGTCAGGCCCTTCTCTGCCCCACACAGCTGCTGGGAGCTCGTGCCTGCCACCACCAGAACCTGGGAAACAATGAGCAGCCTCAGCTGGGAGCTGCTGTGTGCTGGGAGGAGCTGGGCACCGTGGGTGAGCTCAGTCTCCCTTATCCTGGGTGCAGCCCCACTCAGGTTAGTGGGGTGGCTCTTGGGTGATAATCCATACATGGGTTATCCCTCTGTCTCAAAGTAGCCTTAAAAGTGCCTTGGAACCCAAAACCCAAAATTAAAAGATGCTCTGGTGATGCAGGGACATCATAAGTGCTGCTGCCTTGCACCTGTAGGGAGCCAGGCTGGGGACATAGGGCCTGACCCCTCTTCCCTCACTCCCCACTCTGCTGCTCACCAGGCTCCCTCTGCTCTCCTGCTGGCTCAGGACCACCTCTCCAGCTGGATGTGCCCAGCTGGTGACACAAGAGTGTCCCTCACCATGGCTGCTTAGCACATAAGGCCTGGAAGCTGCACACTCAGCTCTCCCTCAGCATCCTCACTTCCTCCCAAAGCCCCACCCAGCATCACAAAGCTCTCCCTGGTCCCCAGAACAGTGGGGACACAGGGGTGCTCCTGGGAAGCCCTGGACAGGTCACCTGGGGCACTCCTGGGGCTGTGCAGGTGCCCTGCTGTGTACCCCAGTCCCCAGGGAGAAGTGGCTCAGCCCCAGAGTGTGGGGACCTTGCTGTCAGCCAGCCACCCCTTGCAGCTCTCCCTCAGCTTTGCAGTCCTCCCAAAGACACCCTGCAATTCCCTAAATGGGGGTGATTCCTTAAGGAAAGAGGAGAAGTCTGTGCTAGCTTGTCTTTAAAGAGCAATTTACCAAAATAATACCTACTTTTGAGATCTGTTTCTTCTTTCCTTGCTTTCTCTTCCACAAACCACCCCCCACCACCTCTGCTGCCTCTGGAGCAGCCCACCCACCCTCCAGAGCAGTGCTCCCATCTAGTTTTTGGGTGTTATATCACTTCAAGGACAATTTAACATGCATTGGATGCTGCTCCTCAAAGGGTTTTCCATGTGCATGAAGCTCTGGGTCCTGCAGGGAGGTGCTGTGAAGCCCCATGGATGGGGTGAATAAGGTCCTGGCACCCTGGTCCATCCTCTGAAAGAGCTGTGGCCCCTTGCACCAGCAGTGCTGGGATTGTTCTTAAAATGAGTCTCTTGGCTAATTATTCTCTCTCCCCACTGCCCTTCCCTTCTCCTGTCTATAACCCTTCCATCCTGTGTTTGGTTTGCTGCTCCAGCCTGTCCTCCTGCACGGCTGCACAGACATCAATGGGTTGCAGCAGCTTTTGTCCAACCAGGAGCATCCCAGAAAAGGCTGGTGCTGCAGGGGGAAAGCCATGGTGCTCCTCAGTCCCTCTCACAAAGCCAAAATGCCACCCAAGGGCACTAAAGCACCACTGGGCTGATGCCTCAGGTTTTGGCTTTTCTATTTCTCAGATTCTGTGCTGCTTTAGTGTGTGGGTCTGAGCTTCATATTAGAGGATGGTGAGCTCTCTGCACAGAGCAGGGAGACAAAACAATTCCTGCTCTAGCTGGGCACCAAGGACAAATGATCCAAATCTCAGGCCCAAGAGCACAAACAACGTGGGCTGGAGAGAGAAAAACAAGCAGGATGGGAGTGCATGGGCTAAAGCTGGAATTGGACAATGAACTGCAATCTGCACATGGAGCAGAGCTGATCACAGGGAGAGACCCCGTGAGCGCTCGTGCATTTTGGGACCATTTTGGTTCATCTTGGGTGCAGCCCTGGCTGGGCTCTTGTGCTGCCCAAGGTGGATCCATGGAGGCCTTTTCATAAATCCCTGCTTTATTCTTTAGCTCTGTCCAGCCTCTGTTCTAGGCAGCCTTCACAAGGCATCACCCCACTTAACAGTTTCTTAATACTCAAAGAATTCCCCTTCCATTTCCACAGTGACACGGGGACAGAGGGCACGGCTCAGCTTGGCAGGCTGGCGTGTCTTTAGGGCAAATACATCCTTCAGTGGGAAGAAAAAGGATTTGCCTGTGAAGGATTTGTCTTTCTACATGCAGAGAAGAGATATTTATATTAAAAAAAAAGGCTTGTAATGTACCAGAATACCTTCCTCCCTCATCAAAGGTCAAACTTAGATCCAATTTCAGTCAGGAGGGAGACGTCTGTCAGACAAGCACTAATCACTATTTAGTATTCATATTCACCTATTAGAAGCTCCATGCTGTAAACATGTCTATGAATTAACAAGGCATCTGGCCTCTCTTATACAATATGAGCAGCTTGGATCATAAAGTGTCTGCAGAAAATAAAAAGTGCCTTCCATCTGTCTCTCCCAAATATCACTGCTATCACCAAAGCAAACAGACCGGCTCTTCCAAGGCAGCGCCGGCCCCCTCCCCCAGAACGTGTTAGTCAAACAAAAACAAGCGTTTCACCCAGAGCACTTGACAGATCTGAAACGGCTCCGAGGAGGAGCCAGGCGCAAATTAAGAACTGGGGAAAAATTAGCTGAAAGATAACTGGGGGGAAAAAAAGCTTCCTAATAACAAGGTCTTTTCTTAGCTCTGTGAGTAATTACCCGCAGTGCTGGCGCTGCTGAAGCCGTGGGAAGGTCAGTGGTGCCCGGCAGAAGATGTATGGGCATGCCAGGAGCTGTGCCAGGCCAGTGCCACCGTGGGAATTGCTGTCCCCAGCTGTGACACCTTTGCAGCTGGCGGCAGAGAAGGATGCTGTGGGATCATGGTGAGCCTTGGAAGGGCCAGAGACTTCACTCAGCCCTGCAGCATGGAAAACCAGACAGAACCAGAGGACAGAAACTCTGACAGAACCAGAGGACACAGTCCCAAGGGAAGGGAAATATAGGTTGGATATTAGGAAAAAGTTTTTCACAGAAAGGGTGATAAAGTTCTGGAATGGCTGCCCAGGGAGGTGGTGGAGTCACCATCCCTGGGTGTGTTTAACAAAGCCTGGATGTGGCACTGGGTGCCAGGGTTTAGTTGAGGTGTTGGGGCTGGGTTGGACTCCATGATCTTGAAGGTCTTTTCCAGGAATCTCCTTCTGTGAATTCTGTGACTCTGTGAAAATGCAAAGCCCAGGTGGCCCTGAGCCATCAGGGAAAGGCCTCGTGTGTGGCTGCCCAGGGGACAGCTCAACTCCAGCAATGCCACCATCACAGACTGCCTGCAAGTTCCATCCCAGCTCCACGGGCAGTGTTTTTCCTCTAACTCAGAGCCCTTCAGCTCCTCACTGCACCTTGGATGTCTGTGTGGAATACATGAGCTGAAGGTGGGTAATTTGTGCCTGTTCCCAGTCCATGGGGCAATTGCAGAGGAGCTGTGCCAGTGCAGGATACCAAAGTGAGCTGCTGGCACCAGTGAGGGATGGGAGCTGCCCTGCTGGCTGGGGGAGGGAAGAGCTGGGGCAGCCCCTGTGGTGGTCCCTGCTGGGTTTTTGAGGGTCAGTGGGGACAGCCAGGGGCTGGTGGGACAGCAGGAGCAGCGGCACAGGTAGGGCAGGAGACCTCCCATCCCCTCAACATCCAGGCACTCCCCTTGTCCCTGTGCTCCCTGTCTCACTGCCTTTCCTTGCCTGGTTTCCCAGCCCACTCCAGATTCCAGCTCTGGTGCTTCCCAGGCAAACCCAGGGCTGGCTAACGGGGTGGCTTTCTGCTGGCTTAGCTCCTGCCAAGGACTGGGTGGGCCTCAGGGTGAAGGCAGGACCTGGAGCAGAGTGATCATCACTTTTGGGGGCAGCTGCTCACCCGAGAGGCTCCAGGTCCCCAGGACATCACTCAGCCCTGGTTAAAGCTGGTGGCCCTAAACCAACTCAGGCTTCTCCGTCTCAAGGGAAGGGAAGGGTCTGCTCTAAACCCTGGCTTTGTTTTCTGAAGATAAATTTAAACCAAGGGGAAGGAAGAATGAGGTTCATAAATCAGGCAGGCCTGAAAATGAGGCATGAAAAATGAATGAACAGAGTGCATGTGTGAGTGCTGCCACCCAGACCTGCCCCGCTGGCACAGCCCACCCCGGCTGGCAGCCCCCAGCCCAGCCCTCCCACAGCCCCCAGCCACCACCACTGCCCCAGGCAGACCTGATCCTGCCATTGCTGCCCCTTCCCCAGCTCACATCCACACAGAAACACCTTCCTGGCCTTTAAACTTGAGCTGCCCGGGCTGTGATGGGCTGGGTGGGATCCAGCCCGTGTGTTCAGGCTCTGCCTCACTCCACTTCACTTTCCAGGTTTAAATGATGTTTTTAAGCTGATTGGACTGCATGAGCTGTTTAAACTTTAAAAGCAGGGGAGCAGAGGGAAGACATGGCTTTCTGGAAGTGGTTCTCACATCCCCCACACGCGTGGATGACGGGAAGAAGAAAACCAGGAGGCTTCCAGACCTCCCAGCTGCAGACATCTGAGGAGTTGGCTGTATCCGATGAGCCTCTCTCAGCTCCCTGCCTGGCCAACAAGCTGTTCCTAGAAGAGCAATGCAGAGTAGTCTGTCTCCTCCAAATCATCCCCTGGGACAGCATCTCCCTGGGAATGGGGCTGGAGCAGCCTGGCTTGGTGATGGACTCAGACAGTGGGAGGGGGATCTGCACCTTGCCCTAAGGCTTTGCTCTGTGGGGTCCACAATGTGCAGACCTGGCTTGGATGGCTGAGGAACCCTCACAATTTGCAGCTCCAAGTGCATCAGGGGTCATGGCCACAAATATTTGCATTTTACAAAGGAAAAAGGCCCCAACCAAATAAACCCAACGTGGCTGCACCTGCTGTGCTGGGATGTGACAAGGCAAGTTCTGAAAATACCCACCTGTGTCATTTGCCATGCAAATAATTCAAAGAAATAATTCAACCTGGGGCTTGGGGAGAAATGGTGGGAGAGTGGCCAGTGGCTGAGACAGCCCAGAGCAGCTGGAATGGAGGTGGAAAAGGTGAGAAGGAGGAATAATGATGGGGAAATTTGGTTTTGGCTGCCTGTGGGGTGAGCTTAAGTGTCCCCAACTGAGGGACCTGTGGCTGGGAAAAGGTCTTATTGAGCATCATCATCCAGAACATCATCAGAATCCTTCCTTACATCCTTCTGCTGGGGAAAAGCCTCTGAAAATTGAGTGTTTTCCTTCCCATAAGGATTTACCTGCCTCTGTTATGCCGTGTTAACCACTTGCACTGCTGCAAAAATCTGCCACAGAAGATTCCCAGCCACTTCCAGGGTCAGGCACCACCTCCACAGTCCGCCTGGACCCCAGGACAGGAGCAGCTGCTTTTCCCAGCTCTGGGATGGCACCAAGACCCAGGGCTGCCCTCAGCCATGCTGCTGCCTGACCCCAGTCCTGGGTCAAAAAATCAATAGGGAATTTGTGACCAGCCCCAGAGGGGCCAGGATCAGGCTCTGCATGCACAAGGAAACCCCTCGAGCATGAAAGCTAATTTAAGAGGAGCTCATCTCCTGGTGTTCAGAGACACGGAGCAAGGAAAAAGCATGACAGATTTTGGTATATTTTAACTGAATTATTGTCCACTGGGGATTGAGCCAAGACCACAAACATTATTTCACTTTCTGGCGAGGCTGCAGTGATGAATATGGGTTTCAAAGGAGAAAAGCTGGGTGGTTCTTGTTTCTAATCTTGAGTCATTCCTCCTCCTTTGGAGGCTGAACACCACAGCACAGGGATGCTGAAACAAAGACTCCCATTCCTTAGCAAGGCATCAGGGTCTGCAGGTGAATGCAGCAAGGCTTAAAACACACATATCAAAATGCAACAGAATTTTGCACTAGGCTCTGTTAAAAATATTCTGTTTAATTGATTTTTTAAAAAAATCTATTATGCTGCTCTAGGCATGGCTATTGATCTGCAGTGCTGGAGAAGTAATGAAGAAGCCTTCAAATCAATAAGGCCAAAGTATATCTCAAACTATATCTGCTCCACCAGCACAACAGCGATGTGGCCAGTGAAATTCCCCAGTCAGGACCGGGAGTATGAACAAACCTGTTCTGATGACTGCAGAGATTTATTTCTATTGGCATAAACATAACTAATGAAACCTCGGCGACTCTTCACTTCCGTGAAAGCTGATAATATATTGTGGTGCTCACAATGAAATGAGCAAGAACACATTTGCAAAGGAAGAAAAAAACCCAACTCCCTCAACCATGAGCTGTATTTTCTTCTTGGTGCCCTTGATTCTCCTCCACCCCCTTCCCCCAGACAGGGTAATATTTCTTCAGAGCTCTCGTACGGGCTTTAACAAGGCTTTTGTAAGTCTCCAAGGCTGCAGTTTTAGGTTTTCTTTTATCCCTCACTGTCAGGATGGAGTAGGTAGGCAGCTAAAATCACAGGCTGATAATATTGTTTGGGGCTAACAGCCTTATCTTATCTTGTTCCTATTATTCATATTACCTTAGATAAGCCACCTGGGGCCGCACACAAGCAAGATCCAGGGAAGTGACCTCATTACAGTTCAGGTGCCTATTTACTGTAATAAGAACAGCTGGACTAACACAGCCACACTTTGAACTTGGCTGGCACTTTCCATCTGAGCCTTTGACTGGATCCCTTTCACACTTCAGAGCACAGAGGAATGGAGGAGCTGGAGTTAATCAGCACCACCACTTTTCCTCCAAAAGGGATTTCAGGAGGGTTCTGGCCACTGGACACGGAAGGGCCGTGGAAGGGTGAGTGCTCAGCACTCCCAGAGCTGGGGGGGTTTTTGCTGAGAATCCCCACTGATGGAAAAGAGATACTTAAAACACCATCAGCTCTTTATTCCCCATCTAAAGCTGAGGTGGGAGAGATCAGTTGGTTCTGCATCTCTACCCCAAACAGATCCAGCACAGGTTTGCCCCTGCACAAGGATTTCCTGTGCCCAGCTCGGGTGCTGAGGCTGGCAGGAATTCAGACAGGTTTCCATGGGCAGAGCCGTGCCCAGGGTGAGAGATCCTGCTGCCTGGATTGCCCAGGAGGGACAGCAGGGGTGGCAGCTCTGGGGGCAGCCCCAGCAGGCAGACACTGCTCAGTGCCACGCTGGCTCCCTGACAGTCACTGAACACTTCAGGCGCTTTCAGCCAGCAAATTAATCTAATTTTTTTTTTTTTTTTTAAAAGGAATCTCCTAAGTTTAAAAATATGGTAATGCAATTAGTGGCTTTGGCAGGCTAATGAAGCCACTTTAAACCCTTGCAAAAATACCATTAAAAGAGAATGCTTAAGAGCCTCTTCAAACTTTCCAAAATGAGAAGTATGTTCGTATTCAGAAGATGCCAATCTAGTCTCCTTTCTCCAAGGTTCAAGATTAATTAGGGACTTGTTTAGTGCATGAATGAGGAAACAAATGAACTCTTGGATCACAGAGCACTGGAACCAATTTTTTAATCATTTTTTTTCTTTACAATTACATTCCTATCAAGAAAGTCTTCATTAGACTTTCTGTCACGGGGCCACATCATGCCAGGTAACTGTTACAAGTGCTTGGCTTCCACCCAAAGACTGAACAATATGAGTTTTCTGAGAAATAAATACATGTGAAATGTATTTAATGCTGCATTTTCTCATTAAAACGTTATTGCATTTTTGTAATAAATACATATAACCTTTCCTACCTCAAAACAAATTATTTGGAAAAGACCAACAACATCTTCCCCTTTACAAAATCTGCCTGGGTATTTAAAGATTACCTTTGAGAAATGCATTAATGTCTGATCTAAGAAGCACCATACAATAGGTGGAGATTATTCACGTAAGGAATAATAGGTGGGAAGAGAAAAAATATGTTTGAGACTAATTGCAAAAATGATGGGGTTTGCATGTTTAGTGAAGGAGAAAGGAAAAAAAGTAACTGCTCCTTTTTTTTTCTTTTTTTTCAATGAGTTACAACCTGCCCCGGAGATTGGAGGGATTGGTTTGGCTAATCTCATCCAAAATGAGATGCAGGTTTGAATGAAAATGTACCAAACAAAGACAAAACTGTACCAAAATTCAGGCATTTTATGCTCACGGTGAGGATCAGCTGAGAGAACTCACTCCTCATCACTCCCTTACCCACACACCAGGTTTGTTTTGATGCTGAGAATTTCTCCAGGAAAAACAAAAAAGCACTAAAATAGATTAATTTGCAGAAAGATACTGCTGTAGTCATGCAGAGAAAGGGAACCAAAATTCCAGCGAGGCTGAGCTGCCAAGCACAGACACACAAAGCACGTCGCGGGCAAATGCCAACGACGTGTTCCTTCACTGCTGCTTACGAGCTTTTACTAATTAAAAAGTTTAATTGCGCTTAGGTGAGCTGCATCCAAAATGCAGGTCACAAAATCCGTGGTGTCAGGAGCTCCCTGGCAATGAGAGGAGCCCTTGTGTGCCCAGGTGTGCCTCTCATTTTCCTTCCCCAGGTGATGAAGAGGATGAAGGTTCCCCGCACAGCTGGGGAAGGGATGGGGAACACAAACCATGACTGGCACATCTACTCCCTGCTTCCCATTAGCACCCATTTATCATCAGCCAGACCTCCACCAGAGTGCACAGATAATGTTCTCCTAAGTGGAAAGGCAAGGGTATAATTTTCATAGCTGATTTGTTCCTCTCTACCTCGCTGCTGTCCTTGGAGCAATTGCGGGGCAGAGCGGCGCTGCCCTGGTCTCCCTTCCTTGGGTGTTTTCAAATGAAGGAGCTTCACCTCCTGCCCAGCCTCCCTGACCCCCTGCTGCCCCACAGCTGATCAAGTCCCTGCAATGGATACTCCCTTTGCAGGGCCAGGATGCAGCATGGATCACACTCATTGCCTCCTTAGCACGAGCAAAATTTGAAGATTTGTGGGGAGGGGAGGATTTTGTGCAAAGACCATGAGGACCTGCAGGCTCTTTGCAGAGTAACCATGGACCAGCACTGAAATCTGGGCTTGGTTTGCTTACAGACTTCACAGCACACCTCTAAGAAAGCAACAGCAGGCACCTGAGCAGTGGGGAAGGTGCCCCTTTGCACAGTTCCTGCAATCACCAAATCTCCAGCTGGGACCCTTTGCTGAAAAGCCAGAACTCTTTGTTTCAAAACCTCTCCTTCCAGGATTATTACATTAATCCAAGTGATTAGATGGGTCCAGCTGCTGATGTTTTATGTTGGATGAACAGGTCCTGGGTGCAGCAGTAGCTGACTGGGGTGTGCTGTCTCCAGCTGGGCACTTCAGTCAAGTCTGTGACAGTTAATGGTGGTAATTTATAGCTCCATAATCCACAGTCCCAGGATGCCAATAACCTAAGGATACAAACCTCTGAATGTTCTGCTAGGAATGCAGAATAACATCCTGCTTGCCTGGATCTTGTCTTTGCCAAGTACTCTGCATCTCAGGCAGGCCTGAAGTAGTTGTGGGATTCCAGAGACCTCACAGAGTTCTGCATGTTTGGGTTGTTCTCATTTCATTTCTCCCATGCTTCTTAGTGCTAGTGACACCCATTTCATGCAGTGACACTCGTTTCATGTAGCAGGGAGGTGTTTTTGTCAGATTCTCATCTTTTCTGTCCCTTTCCAGGGAAGTGGTGTAGTTGCAATCCCTAAAGGTATTAAAATAACATATAGATGTGGCACTTGGGGACATGGGGTAGTGGTGGCCTTGACCTTGGGTTAATGGTCTGACTTCATGATCTTAATGGTTTTTTCTGACCTAAATTATTTCATTATCATCTCTGGAGTGCCACACCCCAATGGATCTTAGATCACTTGAGGATCTTGTTTGTTGGATTTAAACCAATTCCTGGTGGTTGGACTGTCTCTGTGGTAAAATCTGGCAGGCTTCAGCCTCTGCCCATGAAATCCCAGGCATCAGGACCTATTCCTTTCCAGAACTGACTCGCAGAGGCTGTGTGAGGAAAATCCTCTCTGCCACACTTAGCCAATATTATCAGCCTGTGATGAACACCACAGATTCAGATTTGCATGTCTGACCTGCTGGGTGATTGCTCTGTCTGTCTCTGAAAGGAGAGATTCTGCATTTCTACTTGTGTTCCAACCTGTCTGAAACTAACACAGGGCAGAGAGGGGGCAATTCACCCCACATTTCCAGTGTACCCAATATCTCCTCAAAAAAGACACTCCAGCTTTCACCTTTCACATGACTGCTGAGTGTGGTCCCACCAAGGGATGCTGATGCTAGAGCAGAGCTATTTAATTAGAAGGAGAGCCAAAGTTTTCAAAGGAAGAGAAGAAGGGAGTGTGGGATGCTGGTGCAAGAGTTATGGGATAATAAAGACCTCTGCCAGCTGCCAGTGAGATGCACAGATCTCAGCAAGTTGGTCACAGATCACTTATTTGCATCAAAATGACAAAATACTTGACTGAAGGAGACAAAGGACTGTAGGAATCTGCCATTCTTCCAGTCCCACTATAACCCCAGGAGCCTTAAATCCAGTTCAGTGCAGCTCTAGGGATGTTTTGCTTTCTTGTGAGTCTAAATTTTGTATCTCAGATCCCTCCTTGCCATAAAATATCTGCTTGCATTAAGTAACTGTTTACCCTCTCCCAACAATAACAATTGTGAATTGGACAAGGATGTAAGAAAAGCTGATATTCCCAGTGAGGATGGGACTGTGTGAATGCAGCAGTTGGAAGATCAGGCTCACTAAAAAGGCCAGGAAAGGTGGTTTTACTTCCAGTGCAGGTGCACTTTCCTCTGTGCTTTGTTCTGAGCTGCCTGGATGGGCAAATCTGTGCTCACCTCTCAGCAAAGGGGCTGCTTTGTCAAAAACCAGACCCAGTGAAGAGGAATTTTGCACTGAAAGTCTCAGACATCAACCACCTGAGGGCTTGTGCCCAGAATAACCCTGAAGGAGACATCTCTGCACCATGCACAGCCTCCTGGCATCTTCAGTGGGGCTTTTTCTGGGGTGAAACCTGGGCTGCCTGGCTTTGTCTTTAAAATGTTGGCTCCTGCCTGCTTCAGTGGGAATCTTGCATGTGTGCTGTGCTGTTTGCTGGGTCTGGCAGTGTTTGATCACACCAGGTACTGGCAGACCTGCCCTGAGTGTCAGGAGCAGGTCCCTGAGAACAGCAAGTCCTGGAAGTGGAGTGTGGAAGGAGAATTTGCAAACTGCTGTGGCTTTTTACTCTGCAGTTCAGGAATATGGAGGAACACCTACAGCTGGACTCTAAATAACCAGGTTAACTACCCTCTGCAAATAGACCAAACCTGCTGCCCTGATCCCTGCTGCTCTCATAGTGTTTTAATAGCTCTTGCAATAAAAAACAGTGAGTCCCAAAGGAGAGCTCTCCATTTATTCAGAAAGATGTTGCTAAATTCCCATACACAACAGATTCCACTGCTGGAATAAGTGCCTCTTCCCTGGCAGCTCTTCTTCCTGCCAGCCAGGCAAAGGCAAGGCACAGAATTATCTGTGTAATCTGATTTGGAAGGTTAACTTCCCTGGATCATAAATAAGCAGGGATTTATGACCATAAAGGTGCACTACCTACAGCTTCAAGGGAAAAGCTCCACGCTCACACCTCCCTCCTCTCCCACTTCTAAAAAAGGGAGAGAAGGATGCCAAGACCCAGAAATTACCATGGTGTAATGGAAGATCCTCAGATAGGCTTGGTTTAATTACACACTTCTATCATTTCCTGCGTGCTCCCTGTCCCATTAGGAAATTACAGCAGTAACTCAGCTAATAGAATCTCACTGTGCAAACAGCTACTGGCCTGCAGGCTCCTCTGCCAGCTCCTCTGCCAGCTCCTGGATCCCAGCTCCTGCTCCCAGCTCCTCTCCCAGCTCCTGCTCCCAGCTCCTCTCCCAGCTCCTGCTCCCAGCTCCTGCTCCCAGCTTCTGCTTCCAGTTCTCAGCTTCTGGATCCCAGCTCCTCTCCCAGCTCATGTTCCCAGCTCCTCTGCCAGCTCCTCTGCCAGCTCCTG
>VYZP01075256.1:280-20163 GCA_013400635.1 Hypocryptadius cinnamomeus
CATACCACCACACCACATTAGTGATGCTATGTGTTCTCCATCCATAAAAGGTGTTCTCCATTATGTTGGGCATGGAGGGCAATGTTGAAGGAGGGACAACACAAATTGCAGAGTATCTGACTCTCTCTGGGTTTGCTGTCAGTGACTCTCAGGAGGTCCACAGACACTTTGTACACTGCAGTGTACCCACAGCCAGTGAGGAGTATCTGCCACTGAGGATTTCTATCACTGCCCATACACACCTCCATCATGAGGTGACTTTTCAAGTGCATTTACCTTGGTTTGTTTGAATACCTCCTGGGCAGATAAAATCACCTCCCCTCCTTCACTGGCACTGCAGTCACACGTTCATTCTCACAGCCTCATTCCTCTGACACTCTGATGAATCCTGGTATCCCCTCACACCTGAAGGGAGAGGTTGCCCAGTTTCCTCCTCCATGGTCCTGTCACAACAGTGGCCAGATAACACCTGGCAGCTGCAAGAAAACTAAAATCTCTGAGGTTTTACAGGCTTGGTAGGTAGCAAAAAGGCAACAGCTACTTCAAAATTCAAATCACCCCAACACAGGTATATAACAAGATTCCCTAAGACTAGAACAATTACACTTTATTAAATAATTATACCACAAAAATAAAGTCTTCTCTCTCTTTCCAACCTCACTAGAGTATTGGGCATCTAACAGTGTCATCAGTTCTCACTGTATCACATTCACTAGCAAAAAAACCTCAAAAACTCAAATCACATACAAAATTAGAAGCGTATATTTATTAATGCCATAATGGATTTTAGTCAAAATGCACTGAGGTGAAATCATCCTTTGCTTTCAGGTACAGAAGAAGCTCAGACACTTCTTAAAGAAGTGCTCAAGTGAAGTACACAAATTACTTTTATGAAACATCATGGGAGCACAAAATGCAATTAATTCTCTTTATTAACCTCACCTTTTGTATTCTAAGAGAGGAGGAAATGCAGTAAATCAACACTGTTCATTTGAGTAGAGCCTGTCAAGAAATATGTGTCTTTTTAATGCTCTTCTCTGCTTTGAGTAAGATCTTCATTGTTCTTTGAAAAATGTAAAGAGAAAAAAACCCTGAATTTCAACTGGCTCATTAAATGAAAGGCTTTTAATATGTGCTTCTTGTAACCAGCTCGCACCTGTAGGACTCATTTCATGACTACTCTTTTAGAAAGTTATAGCAAAAAAAGAAAAGTTTGTGTTGAGAAAAGATTACATAATTTTTACATTGTCTTAAGCTTACTTGCAGGTCTTATTTTCATTACAGCTGTAACCAAACATCACAAAGTTTAAAAAGCCCAGCTTCTCACAGAACAAGAACTAGTGTTTTGACATTAACCTCGCGAAAAGAAAGTTCAACTAAAGAAAGGAGAATGTGTAGAAGGCAAAATCAAGGAAATACAATAAATGGAAATAAATAAAATAATAAAGGAAATAAATGTATTAGAACTGAACACATTACAAGCCTGAATTCATGTTAATAAATTACTCATTTGAGAAATTAGACTAGCAATTTAAACCTTACTACAGAGTCATTTTGAGAAGTGAATTATTTAAAAAATTAAGCTAATTAACACTAAATTACTTGTAAATACTGAAAGAAATTAATAACTGAACTTAACAATTCTATTTTAGCAAGTTCATTTTTTCTAAGAAGGAGAGCATATTTCACCAAGTACCAATGCTCCAGGAACCAGAAAGCATTTTGCCCAGTCTCAAAAACTAATTCAGAATTGCCCTTGCCCAAGTTACAGTCACAAAGGGGAAAAAATATAACAAAGAACAACAACAATCTTACAAGATTTCAAAAATTGCCTGGAAGAAAACTGTAACTATTTTATACTTCGGCTAAAATTCTGGCCATGTGTCAAACTGATTCATTCCAGTGAGATCGAGAATTCATCCCAAGAGGAATTAAATTCTCAGCAAAGCAGTTAAAACCCATCTGTCTCCTCAAGCCAGATTTCAATTATTATTCCATAATCCTATGCCCTTATAATTACATTGATGTTCACTCTGCACATACCCAAAAATACTGGCTTTATTTACTTCAGGAAAAATGAACACAGAGCAAAGATTCACATTGCTACTGGAGCCTACAGGAAAAAGAGTCAATCTGACAGTACAGGGAACACTCTGAAAGCCTCCTGTCCAAACCTATCGGCTCAAATGAAAGTGCTTGAAAAGAAATGAAAAAAATCCCCAAATCACATTGCAAAGACGTCTTTTCTCGAGAATATTACAGAAAGAAGACAAAATTATTGGAATGTTTTCAGTTTAAAGTTTTATTTCTTGCAGACTTTGAGCACTTTGAGAATACTGTAGCACCTTTAAAAACAAGCAGATACCTCAGAACAAGAACAGCTGTACTACCTATCCTCAATGTAAATAAAGACTTGCACTTGCCAAAAACATTCAAAGCTTCACTCTGAACAAACACACATTAAAGCTTCTGTTTCTCATGTGTCTACTTAATGTGCTGGAGATGAGAAAACACCTCAAACCTTGCTACAGCAAGAGAGGGCAAGCAAAGGAGCCATAAGACTCCAATCAGGATGCCTGTTTGAGAACACATTGCTTACACATACGATGAATAGTATTTTCGGACAAAAATTACTGAAAACAAAAAATCTAGCAAAACTCAACTACAACCAAGAGCTGTACCTCACACTGCTGAGCAGCCTTCTGCCATGAAGCACTAAAGGAAACAGGCACTGCAGTCAGTGACTAAAACCCAGGACAGGAGCAAACAGCACAGCTAAAATCAAGTGAGAGCACCTATGGATAAATACTGCCCTTCCTGCTAAGTTACAGAGCCATCAACTGCTCTGCTGAGCATCAGTCTGCTCACACAGAACTGAATGTGGTGCTCAGCAGCAAAGACTAGCTGCTGAAAAAACTATAAAGGAAGGGCACCAACAAAGTCAGTGCATAAAAATTTGAAAGCAGTTCAGCGCTAAGAAAGTCATCCAAAATAACCAAAATTTCCATTCAAAAGTGGAAATGGAACAACAACAAGGATAGTGAAATTTGTAATTTTCTGTTATGCAATTAGACTATAAAAATATTTTCATCCTTACAAAAAAACCCCACACATTCCTACCAAGCTCTAAGTCCTCCCTGTGATATTATTTAGATCTCTATGACTCAAACTTCCAACACTTGATTACATACTTTCTCCACAGCTGCTCACTCAGTTAGTAAAGAACAGAAGGACTGTAGTAAAAGAGGCCAAATTTATTTTTATTCTTCATCCCCATGTCTTTAAAACCAAGATGCACTGAGAATAGCAATTATATTGGCTTTTCTGCTCCCCAAAAACGAACAAAGAGCTTCAGATGCCAGCAATTCCTGCTGTTGCCTTCCTATGCTGGTTCTTTTTTCAGAAAGCCAGTTAAAATCCCCTTTGCAAAAGCTGCCCTTCCAAAGATGGTCCAAACACTCCTAAACTATCACCCTAGTGGAAGCTGCACTGCCATCTATGGAAAAGCTTAGGAAAAGCATTTATTATTTGTTGCTACGAAGAAGGATACAGCTTAAAAGACTACCAAAACAGCAGCAGGATGGAAATGAGGAAGAAAAAGGCCAATTGTGCAGTAAACATGACCAATTACTCAGCACACAGTTCCCTGAATTGTCACTCAGACACATTGCTTCTACTCACCCCAGCCTGGTGCCACAGGAGTTCCAGAACTACTGCTTTGCTGACTGCCCTGGAAATACTAAATCCAAGGGGCAGGCAGGCTGGCATTAGACCAAGCACTCCAAATTCTTAAATCTGACTCTCATCAATTGGATTTTGACACACAGATATTAACTGCTTTTAACTCACCACACTAGAGGATAGAAACTGCATAATTTGATCACGTATTTCCCAGCAATCAAAACATTTGACATGTTGACTAATCACTATAATTATTCTCAATGCCTTCACTTTTTTGTCTTTATACTCCCTGCTTGAAGAGAAAAGGAAAAACATGGGAAAAAAGCTTACAGCAACCTACTCAAGAGTACTGTTTTTCAGCAAGAATGAAAAACTGCATCAGAAATTCTTCTGCATCTTCAGATTCAAAAAGATCACTGTTTAATCTTTAGGCTAAAGAAATTAAATATATCACAATTTCTACCAAAGCCAACAAGTACAGAAAAAGAAAAAAAACCAAAAAAATCCCACTACTAAGAGGCAATTCAACACTTCAGAGCTACATTTTCCCCCTCAAAACCCAAGCTACTGAAAATACATTTCTGTCTTGCAAAAATAAAAGGTGCTATTGATGCTTTTCTCATTCAGATAAATGTCACAGTACAGTAAGCACTGAAATTCAGGAAAAGCACTAACAGGATAAAAAAATCAAAATGGGCAGAAACAACACGTAATCTTCTAGATTCAACATCAAGTCTTAAAATCTTTTCCACTTCCTCAAAAATTAGTAAATACATTCTTCCTTTCTTAAGCCCTCTCTAAAAACTCTTTACTTTCAATAAACAAATAAATAGTCCAAAATAGTGAACAAGAATATCAAAGGCTTCGAATGTACCTCTGCTCCACATCTACTTTCAACAGCTTCTGTCAATCAGCACATTGATTCAATAGGAACTCATACCCATGCACAAATTAATTCACAAGGGCTACACATATCAAAACCTAGATATATACTCTGAAAGCACAGTAAAAGAAGTGTCTTCCATTTGTTTGTTACTTTTCAGAGTATGTATCAAAATACCTATGTTTAAAACTTACTAAGGACAAAGTTTAAAAACTTCCCTCTTTTCTTGGCATGTGCATGCCTGTGTCTGGAGATAAGGGTGTTTGTTTCTGCAGTGACCTCCATGAAACTTGGGTTTTCCCTATAAACACCAATAAAGCTACAAAACTCACATTACAAAATCTCTAACAGCTTTTCCAAGCTCGTCATAATTGCCACGAAAGTTAATAACCACTGCTAAACTCTTTCAAGCACTACATCCCAACATCATAATTTAAGACTAAGAGCAAACAATAACACAAGCAGCTGAAAATATATCAGGAATTCATATTTAGTTACACATAAAGAATATAATGACCCGTCTGTGCCCAAGTCTGAAAGTGGTATCTACATTACTAAATTGGCAGAGGTGACACAGTACCCAACAAGCCTGAAACACATGAAACCAAATTGGTTTTGCCAAACCCTCTGATTGTTAACATCATGTCAATAAAATCCAAGTTGCTTGATCCAGAAGTGTGTGCAGATAAAGAAGTATAAATGAGGGCAGACAGACAGAATTTTCTTCAGGTCCACTAAAATTCCAAGATTGGCTCCCTGATCTCAGATGGAGGACCACAGCACAGCAACAACTCTCCATCCACTCTCCCCATATTTCGTGATGCTTCTTGCACATCAGTTTGAGTCTAGCAGCAAGAAAAAGGTTGTGCTGCATTTGTGTATCCCACTGGAGATGCACGAAGAGCCCTGCTACAGTGAGCTACAGCCAGGTCTCTAGCTCAAAGACGCTATGACTGACTGAAGAGAGAAATCAAATGTCTGCTTCAGCTCACAAGGGCCCTATGAGCACACAGTATAGAACAACAAATGCAAGAAGCCACAGAGGCAATAGCTATTTTCTGGCTTTTTCACTCCTATGTTCAGAGAATAGTAGGAGGTATTGAAGCTATCCTTTGCAGAAATCAAATTCCTTTACTCTTTGTGAGCACTGCTATGAGATTACATAAGGAAGGACCTGTTTTGTTCTGACTTGAGAATAAGGAAAGAAAAAAATGTGTGCAAACATCCTGATCAAAGTCATCTGTCCAGAAACAGGAGATCCTAAACAAGAAGTTTCACAAAGCAATCAACTACAGTGGAAAGAGGAAACAATTATAAATCTTTTAAAAAAGAACTAATATTTTAAAAATACATACTTAATAAGCAACAAACTCAACACACTGTAATAACGCAAGTTATGAATACAGATACATACTATGCTGTTCATTTCTGAAGAGTCGTAACTTCCACATGGATGGACACTTCCTATGGGTTCCAGCCCTTCTTCATCCCACATATATGTGCCATCAGAGCTGTCAGATGGAGAAAGCTCAAAGGAGGAGCCAGCTCTGTAGTTCATCTCTGAAGAGATGACATTCTCAGTAGTGTGTTTTGTGCTTTCACTGTTGTCATCCACTGCTTAAAGAAAACAGCATCAGTTAAGATTACAGAAATAATCCAATATTCAGAAAATAAACATTAAAATGCCTGTTACTGGTGTGCTACCTTTGCTGGAGCTGTACTGTAACAGAAATACCTGAAAGCTTCCTACAGTATTGTTCCCTCATCCCAGAAGGGGGAAAAGCTCAAGCTGGTTTGGCAGCTACAACCAAGGAATCTTCCCGCCTACATCTCTGCTAACCTTTTACACTGCCCTAATTCACCCACTATGGAAGCTACTTTCTAGAAATCTGCATCTCTTTAGTGTATTAGAAGGTGGGTCCAAAAATATACCCTTTGGATCTAGTCTTTCAATTGCAACATCTCTCAAACAAGCTTTTATCATGAGAAGCCCATCAAAGATTTGAAAATGTGACTTTCAAAAGCATCTTCTTTTGTCTTCAACTAAAAGAATTAATATGCATCAGAAAAAAAAAAAAAAGACCCAGTAACAATCCTGTTTATAAGTGAACTAATTCAATTACACATCCTACACTTATTTCCACTACTTAGAAGCAGTTACAGCTGTTCTCTGCCTACAGAGGTGGAGGGAGCACGAGGTGAAATTTTCTTAAAATATCATCAACCCAGAAAATGAATGGCATAGCAAGGATATGAGGAATCCTACAACCACAACACAAATGTGTTTAAAGGAGGTCACTTTCATTTTTATCACAAAGAGCTCTTCAAAGTAATGGTTGGGAAAAAACTATAATGCAGAAAAGGCACAAGCAAACACATATGTCAGCATCGAGCAGTTCCATTCTGAAACAAATCAGAAGCAATGGGCAATTATATTAAATAACTTAATTACCATTACAGAATTTTGATTTAGCACCTAAAATTTCAAACAGAACATAAAAAATGTATTTACCAGACACATTTATATCAAGCCAGTCATCAGCATTACAGCAAGATCCTCCACCTTCCTTGAGAGACGTGAACGGCTCGATGGACGATCTGCTCCCATGCTCTAATTCCTGAAGGCAGCTCTCCTTCTGCTGGATTTGTACACTTCTGTTTGCCTCTTCTATATCTATGAAATCATCACTGAAGTCTTCACTCAAATCATTTTTCTCAGAGGATGACAAAGAAGATATAGATATTTCATCTCCATCATCGCTCATACACATCACTTTTGACCCATGTTTTCCCAGACTTTCATGCAAGGCCTCACCAAGTTCTGTTCTTTGAGCCCTGCTCTCTAGAATGCTGTTTTTATCAACGGCTCTATTGATGTTTGCCGAAATCTCCGCGCTCTCCACCACGCGCGCGTCCGGAGCCGCACTTTTGCTGCCATCCACCACGGCATTCCCAGCAAACCGCTGCCTGGTAGGCTTCAGCAGAGAAGGCCGACTTAATCTGTATCCATAGGAAGGTGCTGACCCAGATCCATTTGACAGTGGGGGTTTCTTGGAACAGGGAGCTGACACAGCCGCGTACGGTCTGGTAAATCCATACTTCATTGGCTCATTGCCATTGGGTACATCCAAGTGACACGCGTTTCTTGACAGCAGAGCAGATCTCTGAGACGTCCTGGCAGCGAGATTTTGACTATGATAAGGCCTTGTAAGATCCACAGCTTTATTGAAGGAATGTGACCTGGTTAGAGATGCAGTGGGGAGGAAAGAATTCTGAATGGAATGTGAAAAACTTTGTGATCTTACCATTTTGTCACAGGAAAAAGCCTTGTTAGCATTGTCTGTAGATTGTGCCAGGCTTTCTCCAGAACTTGTCCTTGTGGCACCAGAATTAGCTCTAGGTCTCTGCAAACCTACCACCGGCCGATTTCCATAAAATCCATTTAAATTTGATCTTGGAGCATTGAGTCCAGAGTATGTCCTTCCTGACAGGGTACCTTTGGTGAATTTAGCTGAACCAGACAGTCCAGGTATAGACTTTGGATTTAATTCCTCAGCAGAAGATACAAACATATTGGTTTGCTTTGCTGCTTTTGATGCAACTGAAACAGTACTGTTCAAACCCACCCTGAGCTCATCATTGCCCAATGCTCCTTGAGACTGAGGGTACTTCTCAGAATCAATTAGTTTTTCATTAGAATTGCGTCTGGCGTTGGCCTCTCTCCCATTCTGATCATTAAGCTGATATTTATTTGATTTTTTCCAGTTGAAAGCAAAGGAAGACATTCCAACAGTGCCATTGTGCTTGCTGTAATTTTTGCCACCGTTACTGTTACTCCCTGTTAAGTTCACAGCCGTCCCATTTGGCATAGGTTGCAAAACAGCCCCTAAAGTTTTCGTTCCATATTTCGGTAGCCTGGAAACCAAGGATGTCCTGTTTTGATTTTTTTCTTCCATGAGCTATTGGGTACATTGGGCCTTAAAGGGTGCTTGAATCTAAGAAGGAAAAATAAAACAACATTAAACCTCAATCAACCACACATTAAAGATAATTTTCTATACATTTGCAGCTATATGCTTCCTAGATTTCTGTGCCTAACTCCACTATGCTGATATAGAGTAACCCAGACACATTTTGTGAACTCCAGAGTTCCAGCAGCTATCTGGCAATAATATGTGCTTCAGAGGACAGCTCCCTCTCCTAACTTTCATTCTCTACATAAACCATCTTTTTTTGTTTTCCTTTTGTAATCTATAAAATAAACTTGAAAAGAAGTTGGATGATTTTTTTTGTTCGTTTTTTTTTTCATTTACCCCTTTTCAGCAACAAACTGAATTTTTCAACTGTTACAATTATTAAGTTATAAATTTAAGACTTAGTATTTTTAAAAAAGCCACAAATATGACATAGCAAAAACCTGTGGTCAGCAAAATAAACCTGCAAAAAATGGTAATGTAAAATCTGACCAAAAGCTATAGGAAATAACCACTCATCATGCATCTAACCACAACATTTTTTTGTTCCCAGACCTTATGGATATCCCCAAATCAAGATTCACATTCCTAGTCATTATTTCCATTTTGTATGGAGACTGTAGTCTATTTTGGAAATCATCTTATTCACACGTAAAACCTGAAGTACAGTGCAACAGTTGCATAAGGTCAGTGTTAGTAAGTGAATTCAAAAGTTCTACTTATTCAAAGTACACAGAATATCTTGTGTAACCACAGCAAGCATTACCCTAAAGCGAATCACTCCCCAAGCTGCAAGATTCACTAAGAAATATTTAAATTCTTAGTGATATAATTGAAGATAAAATCAAAGATAAGATCGAAGTGGCATTAAATTCATGCAAACTGAAATACCCTGGGGATTTGTCAGTGAATAGGATGCCCCAGAGCAGTACTTCTGGAAGCAGATCTACATCACAAAGACACAAAGAGAAAGGTACTGCAGACAGGGCATTTAGGGGCTCCTAACTTGTGAAAACATCAAAATCCACATTCTGCAACTGGTGTGTGCATTTTCATTTTGAAATACACAAATTGTGACTTTTCAAAGACTCTGAATTCTTGCACACCAGAGACACTGCCCTCACCCACATGTGCAAAGAAGGACACAAGCATTTACCCCTGGGACCAGCAGAACATTTCATTCACCGTGTATGACACCTGCCTGCACATGGATTGAAGTGTCTAATGTCAGACGTCTTGCCTACAGTGCACCTGCACACCTTGCACAGGAAAATAATATCATCAGGCAACATCAAAGATCTTTATTTCATGTCAACTACATAAAATAAAGTACACCTTTTTTTAATAACTCCATGAATAAAAAATGGCCTTTAATATGCTGATGAATTCATTCCCAGCAAGCATCATACTGCAGATCCCTCAGAAGATAACCTAACTCTAAAGAAAAGGCAAGTCTTGTGAAGAAATCTTCCAAATTGAAAAAGTTAAATTAGAAAGCTGCTAATTTAACTTGGTTGCTTTATGGATAATTCCCTTTTCACATCTGTCTACCATCTCTTAGGTGACTGCAAAATTTAAATGAGGCCATTTAATTAGATTACTTTAATCCTCCACCAAGTGCTGCAAATTAAACTTGAAAAGGAGACCTTACAGTTCTCTAGGAAGGGCTCTTGCTCATTTATCCTTGATTAAGCAAAGACAATACAGTATCTTCAACAAAACCATACTGATAGCCCAGAACACTTCAGATAATTAAATTAAAAAACAAATAATACTTCTCTGTATTTTACTAGCTACGTAACTGTAACTACTGTGCCACTTCCTCATGCCCAGGTTTCATTTGTTTCATTGAAACACAATGTCATCAAAAAAAACCACTAAAACTTAACAGCATCATGTTTGGCAGCTGTTTTCCAGAAAATGGGGAATTTTCTTATTAAGTTCTCTAAAACTTCCTTAATCTTTAGCCATGTTTACTAGGAAAGATTACACCAGCCCCACAATTAAATTCCCTTATCAAGCAGCACTGTTACCACTTAAGAGTACGATTTCTGCATCCCAGAAGACTCAAGTTCAATACAATTTAAATTGCAGCCTACTGTACTATAAAGAAATTCCAAGTATTTTTAGACTTAAGCAATCTATGGATTTTTTAAAACTGACATTTGGGCAAACAAGTTTTATATTATTTGCCTTGGGAAATACATTATCTAGTGCACACAAGCCTAATCGGAATTAAGCTAATTATAAAGAGCCTAGCCTTACATAATGATCCAGGGAAAAGGAGTTAAAATCCACAGACCCCCTCTGAAGTATAATCTGAATTAACTGAAAAGCTGCTACATCCTTACCTTCAAGGCTATTCAAGATCCTGGTGATAAGCAAAAGGATATTAATTCTCACCCTCCTTGGTACTTCCTCTACAGGATTATTTACACCTCAGTAAAATCCTGCATTCTTAGTTTCAACTGGCAAGCACAACATTCACTCTAATTTCATTCACAGTTTGTTTCAGCACCATCAGGAAGGCAGTTTCCTATACATTAGCTTCTTAGCAAAGTCCAGCTTTGCATCTGAGACTCTGCCCTACAGAAGAAGACAGCTTAAAGATTCATACATTTGAAAGCTTAAGCACCTTAAAATACTGCAATCCCTATGATCCCTGCCACCAGGAAGATAACAGCATTTTCCAGTTCCAGACTCCTGAATGGGACTGACTTCCCCTCCTCTTGTCACAGCAGTGTGGAATACCCAGCTGAGGGATGGAACACATCTGACAGACTGGTGACAGGACAGAGCAATTCCCCTCTGCAGTCCTACTGCTATGGCAGCAGTTTCAGATCTGGGTTTCATTCACAGAAATTTAAGTGCACATGTATTTCAACTCTGTCCTGTGCACAGCTTTTAAAACCACCTCTTACACCTCTGGGTTATTAAAAATACATTAGATCAGTTATGTGAAAATACCTTGTTTCCACCAATGTAGGGAGGTATTGAATGTCAACAGGGAAAAATCTGTGAGGTCCCTGCAACAGAAGCAGCAAAAGGATTCCTTAGCACTCACTTAAGAACATTGCAAGACGGGCAGCATGAACGCAAGTCAGTTTTCAGCTTTAAGAGGACCATGGGAGCTTAACAAAATGGAAGAAACTGGCAAGAGATCCAGCTGGCAAACACCTGCTCTGAGCATGACAAGCACTGGGGAATTCAAGATCATGAATCCTGAGGAAATCATGCATGCTGTATGAATTAAAATTAATCAGAATGCAACCAGAAATTCTGATGGCTTCAAGTCTGAACTTTGAGTATGTACAACTTTTTGTATTGTTTACCCTGCACAGTGTGGTTTCAGTTCAATCCAAAGTGCCACCTTCACTCCAATATCCACTAAGACTTATCAGCTCTGCAGTAAAATCCTCCAAGCCTGCCTTCCTTCTCCTGTCTTCCATTTCTGCAAAACACCTCTCTTGAATGAATTCCCAATGCTTTACAAAGGCATCCCTGAATTTCAGCCACTCTCCCATTCCTATGTCCAAACTGCAGTGATTAACACCAGCTTCCCTGACACGGCCTTCTGAAGGTACCACAGTCAGGAAGTATAGCAAGGAATTCCAAGACTGCGAGGGCTTCTTGTTCTATCTCTCTGAAATTACCTTGCTTTTCTGTGTCCCAAATTGTGAGATTCTGTTTTCAGGTCTCAAGACAGCTCAGAGATACACCCTTTTCTGTTTTATCTCTCTCACATTAACAAGGTTCTACCCACTTGGGAGGGCTGATCTAGCAAACACCAAACAACCAGTTATCCAAGCTGCTCTTGTGCTCAATTTACTGTCAAAATACACTAGGTCAAAGAACAGGAGCAGAACATGATAATGAATAAAGGGAGAAGGAAGCAAGAAATACATCATAAAGAGTTTCAGTATTTCTAACATATTGAGCAATATCTTTGGTCAATACAGCAGAAAATGGGACATCCCTTGTCATCTCTAAAAGCATTCCTGCTATTCATCAGAATTCTTGATGTTTGATAAGGCAAGAGGACATAAGCACTTACTGGAGAGAAAGAAATTGGGAAATGCAGCTCTGTTTTGCAGAAGAATGCTACCACAATACTTCCAGAATCCAAAACTCCCTCTTCATCCCTCAGGGCCACACTGTCAGTTCACTCGGCCACTAAAGCTGTTTACAGGGAGCATCAGGCACCTCAAGGAAGTAAAAAAGGGCTAAGTGTTATCTGCCCAGACAAGGATACTTTGTAATTGTTGTCCACTTGTGCTTTCCATATTAGTAAAACAGAAACTATGCATTTTAAACTCCAAATTTTTACATCAAACCTAACCAAAACATTGAAACAAAACAGGGTATGAGTTATCATAAGCCCCTTTAGTTTTTATTAAAAAAAGTCATGCAAATTTTACCTACAAGAAAAACTTTTGCTAAAAACCTGTTTCTCAAGCAAGTAAAGCTGCACTGATTTTTGGCATTCTTACACAACTAACAAGGTAGAAAGCAGTCAAGGTCCAGATGTTTAGCCAGCTGCAGCAAGTAACAGCTTCAGCACAAAGAAAAAAAGATGGAAGAGGATACCTGAGGGTACAGACAAATTACTCCCAGCAAAAGAGAATATCAGGATCTGTAAACAAGAAGAAACAATGCAATTTCAAGTTCTTCTTAAGTGTTAATGCAGGTTATGATGGTTTGCTCATAAATGAGACTTGAAATGCAATGACAGTTACTCCTTCCTGCCTTAGTGCTGACAGCCTAACTCAGGGACAAGTCAGCCAGAAATTGGAATAAAGCACTGGAGATGCACGACTCCTCTCTGAACCTGCTCTTCATCTGATGCATCCTCTTGCAGAAGTCATCAACTCCTTTCTTCAGCAGACCCTGTTCAACCTGGATGAGCAATGTCAAGCCTTTACCTGCAGATATAAACACCAGGCAGCCCTTGCATAAGCAATTCCAAAACACAAGACCCAGAGCACAGTGGCTTTCACTGGCATCCAAGGAACACAAGGCCCAGATGATACATGCACTACATTAGGTGTGCTGACCCCAAGAACACTGCAAGAGGTGGGAGGGATATATTGCCATATATCAGAAACAATTTCCATAATCATGACCAATACATATGGCTCCACTGCAGAAACACCCCTGCCAGAAGGAATTTATTATGTGGATTACTTCACTCCTTATGTTATGCAAGGAACAGCCTCCTGTGGACTGAACCAACCCAGGAGATTCCACCCCAGTGAGTAAGTCAAGCTTCTTCACTAGGGTTGCTTAATAGCTCTTAAACATCAAAAGATGCAGATGTTTTCAGCATCTTTGTTGGAGAAAGAAAAAGCCTTTACTTACGTTTGTCTGGTTGATGATACTTTAAATTGTTACCAAATTTGTAGGGATAACAAACAGAAAGGGGAAAAACTGAAGTAAGAAAAGACAGACACTGTCTGCCTGCCTTACAGACCCAATGCCCTGCAACCTAGAGACAAAGTCACACACCTACAAAGAAGCCAAACCCTGTTAATCATTCACCAGCACCACCTCCCAAGCTCTTCCAAAAACAACCCCAAACAAACATACTGTGACTATAAAGCACATTTTTATCTGTGTCCCTATGCTGTCTTAATACTTCCCTGCATTTAGCAAGATTTCTGTGTTGGAAGATAAGCCATAATTGTGTATATGCTTATGTGCAAGTACATAGATTTTGGAAAGACTCTTCTCTTTCCCATCAGAGTCTCTTTTCCAAGGTTTCTCAAACATTTCTGGCATTCTTACAAGAAGAATAAGGTAGCAGGTAATCAGAAACCTGCCTTTCAGAAGAGTTTTAAAAGTAGCATCACCATCATAAAGGAAATTTAAATTTTATGCTGTGGCTAAGATTGACTGAAAAATCCCAAACATCAATTGCAGTCTAGAATTAAAGCTTTCTACCAGTGAAATGTCAGATCCTGATCTCTCCTTAAAACATTTTGTGATTATGTCAGCATCAAAGCAACTGACAGCAGAAACAGGCCCCAGCTTCTGCTGATGGTATTAGTCCTTCAGCAACAGCATTTCACATGGGTAATTTAATCTGTCTTGTAAGAACAAATCCAGAAAGATTGCATCTGTCTCAAAAGCAATGTCCTACTGCAGACCAGTAGAAATTACCTGCTGTTCTCCAGCAAATATTTCACTTAAGAACAGAGGAATAACCTTTTTTTCCTCAGCACTATCCACTGTTACCTAGTGATTCAAACACTATTCCCATTCTAACTATTCCCATTTCTAACTCTTCTAGGAAAGATTTACTTCACCATTGACTCAGTAACAAACTCAAAGAGCTGGTTACCAGTTACTGTTTTCTACTTCTTACAAACAAACATGCTAGCTGGAGCAGGATTTTCTTGCTGATAAGAACAGGCAGGCTGAAAGCCAAGTGAAATTTGGTGTACAGCTAATTATAACTGGAAATATCCCTTTTTAGACTGCCATGTTGTCCATCCTACTCCTCTGGTTTGTTTGTTCAACTGATGCATGCTCTCCAGTAAAAACACTGAGCTGTCTTGAGCTACAAGCGTCTCACACTGGTACTAACATATTTTTCAATATCAATCTAGTAATGATTAAATAATGACTAATAACAGAAACAATACTTCCTGTCTGAACTGCTGCTGAACAGTTTTTCTTTGTGAGTATCTTAAGATTAAGAATTTCCATGGGTTTAAATCTTCAATGAGGCTGAGCTTTCAACCAATATGTAAGTTGGTTTTTTTCACCCCTCCAGCCACATACACTCATTCTTTCTTTCTTTCTCCTGCTGCCTAAGAATTCTAGTTATAGGTTAAGCTGAATGGCAAGCAGAGATAATTGGAAGAGACTGCATGTAATTCATAGACTCACTGGTACTGGGATATCTTCCATAAGCCTGAAGAGGTTCACACGTGATAATTGAGCAAGATTAGACAAGATGAAGCAGAAAAAACATAGACAAAAAATTGTTTTGAGATTTTCTTTCCTACATATTGCCAATGCTATTTCAGCATAGTTCAGTTTTTCACAGAAGCTCATGATCTTGAGACAAGAACACATCAGCACATTGCTATGTATCTGAAAAAATCATATTGTTAAGTCAGCCACTGCTGGATTAAAAAAAATACTAGAAAAAGGACTGACAGAGAAAATCCTTAACACTGCTATGATGAAAGACAGACAGTGAATCCTGCATAAGCTGGAAATATTATATAAATAATGGAATTTCACTGTGTGTGGATCATGGCACTTCAACACCCAGTTCAATTCTCCATATAGCTCCTCCAGTCAATTTTATTTTAGAGGTGAGGAATACAAAAATCCCATTAACTCCTGTGGTTGCCTTAAATAAAAAATGCACCAGGGAAGGGATGATTAGGGCAAAGACAGAATGCAACTTCCTCAACCTTCAACTGTTCTCAATTCATAGAATTTCTTAAATTTCATGCAGTTTGTTCAGGAACCCTCCACAGATCTCCTGTCCACTATTTCAAGTAATCTGTCCTTGAGTCCCAAACTTTTTGCATCCTTGACTGCCTTAAGCAAGCAGCTCCAGAGCCCCAATAACAATTCTTTCAAGGTTATTTCATTGTCTTGCACAGATTCCCAAGGAAAACTACTAAAACTGCTTCTAAACGCCCTACTTTGCCAGAAGAGGCTACTGATACCTGCTCTCCTTGCTACCAAACACACCAGTTTGTTTCACATTTATGTGTTTTCCTGAAAATGCTGTATTATTTGAAGTTTGACTTCTCTTTAACATCCACCCTTGATCAAAAATACTGCAGCCACACACTGGTGTATTACAGCTTTCAGCTGAAATTTGCTTATTTGTAAAACACATCTTCAAAGTATCATTTTCTTGTTATTGGGTTTCATTTCATTAGTGCTGGGCTCAATACGGCTTCTGTCTACAATTCCACTGATACAAATCAGTTTCCAGTCTCAAAACCAGACTCCCTGAAAATGTTTGAGTACCAAACAACTTTGCAAGTTTCCCACAGCATAACAAATACCAACATGTTTTTGACAACAGACTGGCAGCCTCCAGGACTTTAATGTGTGTTTTGTGTTTTCCTACCAGCTTTCTGATACACCAACAGCTATACTGGAATGTACTTCTCAAGGTCAGTTTCCTACAAAGTGGAAGACACAGATATTTGTTATGTCCTCAGAAACTGAAGGAAAAAAAAACCAAAAAAACCCCAGATTCTCCAAGAAACTGAGATGTAACTTCAGTTACGAGTGACAGTTTGTCACAGGATCAGTTTCAGAGTTAGTCATCTATGTTGTGTTTTATTCAAATTTACAGGAAGGCAATACATACTGTTTGTTTTGCTTAATCAGGATCTCAATGGAGTCATAGTAAAGCTATACATATCCAAATTACCATTTCAGAAAGCTTCCATGATTAAAAGATTTACACAGAGAAGATTTTTTTTTTCTGTTTTTAACTCAGTTTACTGATGGAAAAGGCTATGCAGGCTGACAGAATGTGCTCCTCCCCTCAAGTCTCCGGCTACCAACAGCAGCAGCCTGGGCCTTGCCAAGTTTCTACCTATGCAAGTTTGCCTTACTGAGATGAAGGTTACTCAAAAGCCACAGCAACCCTCAACTTATCAAAAATATACCTCAACATGGCCATGTAATAATTTTAACATATAAGATCAGAAAAAAATAGCATTTAAGTAAAGCCAATCTTTAAACCAACTTACAAAAAGAGTGTGAATCGAATTACCATCCAACTCCACATTGTAGTGATAAACTCTGCATCCATCTAGAAGAGATTTTTGAATCTCCAGCTTAAAGTAGGCATATTATTGAGTCAAGAGAAGCTGGGACATTCAGTTCTCCCTGGATGCCTCCCTTGTGCTGTGTATGTCACAAGCCATCTGGGCTGATTAGCCTAAAAGCACAGAATTTCTTAGGCTTCAGGGAATAATTGCAGAAATTATGTACAATTTCAGGGTTATTCCTGATCCATGAGTTGTTCAGCCACCTCATCAAAGTCAACCCTTATCAGCCATTTCCTCTGGCTAAGAAGCCAAGCCTCCTTGCAGTGAGGACATTGCCAGCAGTGCCAGTACCTCTTCAATAAAGGCCATTAAAATGCACTCTGCAGAGCAGGACCTCAGCTCAGCACAGACTAAGTGCTCATGAAAAACCCAACAATCTGCAGTGAATCAGGCATTTTAGCAAGAACTTGCAACACCAGTTCCCCATGTGACCAGGGATAAGCAAAACCCCCACCCTGAGGAGACCTTCTTCAATTCCTATAGGATATTGTCAGCAGAACTGCTGCAGCTGAGTCCTCCTTTTAGAGCAGAGAATGACTACTGAGCAAAGTCCAGAACTCTGCAAATCCAGCTACTTTTGATTAAGGAGGAAACAACATTCTCTGAATATCTTCCAAAATGCACCTACTTGATAGCAGTTTAAGGGTGAGCTGGGGTGTGTGTCCAAGAGCTGACCAGAAATGCAAAGACCATTCCTGACCAGCCAAACTTCAACCTTGGGACAACTATCTAATGCTGTTGGGATTTTACTGTAACATACATGTGTGCAGGTATCCAGAGATTTACATAATCTGTTTTTATTGCTCCAATTGAAACACAATACAGAATTTTCAACCTAATTATCAAAAGCACCATTAGTATTTTGATCTCCTTAGCATCCCTGTTGGCACGGGACTTAACCCTGCCTGAAAGCTTCTAATTAAGAAGATGGTGCTGCTGTTTACAGTGAATAGTGGCTGAAAGAGAACACCACAACCACTGTTGATATATTTTATAATATTACTTTCTGTAATCTTATATTCCCTCATCTCCTCTCCATTTTGTGAGATCCACACTTTCTAAGGACTCCAGGCAAGCAATGTTCATTTCAAGATTGATGGTATGATGGCTTTTTATCTAAACAGCCTGTGCCAACATTTCTTACTAACTGGTTTATTCCAAATAACCAATCCCTCTTAAAGGATGATCAGGTCCAAAAGTAATGGATTTTACTCCAATGAGCTTTTACACTGAACAGTTCCATTAAACAGGATTACTCTTTAGTATAACAATACATTAAATGAGATCATTATGTTAATTGAGGCTATTTCTACCCTTTCAACAGCTTTACAGTTAAAAGACAATTCTGGGCAGTTTTTGGAACCCAAACTTTGTTACTTTTATATTGAAAAATACTATCCATGAGAGAAATTCAACGTCAAAAAGAACTTTTCTACTCTAAGTTGTATATTGACATAGATCAATATACAACTTTTCTACTCTAAGGTGTATATTGACATAGATCCTTGGTTGACATTTAGGTAGCTGCTTGTTACTCATGTCCCATTTGTTAGGCCATCACCTCTTCAGCTTGGAGGCACATAATTCAAAATGGGCCCGGAGAATTTAGAGGCATGTGATCATTACAAACATGACAAAAAATCTTGCCAATTTCATTCACTATCAGCATACAACGTAAATATTTACTACCTCAGGTTAAACCCAGAGTTTTGTATATTTCTCCAGAAGAGAGAAATTTACTAAAGTCTCTGCAGGTATGTGAAGTAGCTCTCAATTATAAAAATGTAACAAAATGAGAACTTAGATTCAACTTCATTTCACTTTTAACACCTTCGTAACAAAAAATTCCATTCTGCACCAAATGAGGGCTCAAAGCCCACAGACACCAAGAACAAACCTGCTATAGATATGAAGTTCTAACCCTGCAAGATGCGCCAGTTCCCCTGAAAAGTGCTTCACATCTTTACACAGCATACCAGATGGAGTACCAGATCGACAATCCTTACCTTAATTTGATGTCTGGCCTGGACACTAACGCTGTGCTAAGAGCATAAAGTTCCCATGCAGTTTTGCTTTCTCAAACTGAAGATAAACAGCTCGCCCTCCTCCAGCTCAAAGTTAAAGGCTGAGGTTGCCTACGTTTCATTGTGTGCCAAAGTACATCTGACAGAACGCGAAGCGAACAGCAGGCTCTGGGTGACGAAAGCAAAGTCTCAGTGTCATTAAAGCGAAATCACCACAACGTACAGAACATCCCCTCGGTATAAATCTCAACAGACCACTGCTAAAGTAGAAATGCCACCATTATAATTCTTTTCCACCATCACTATTTTTTTTAAACTGCTGTCTTTGAACACACACTGAGTGCTTTTGATTCTTCCCCTTTTCGGAGACTAAAACCCTCGAGATACGAAACCTTACGCTACAAGACCTCTGCGACCGGGGCTGGCAGCAGCCGCCCCCAAGGCACCTGCAGGTGCGTCTCCCCGAACACGGAATGACACGACGCACCAACAACCACCGCAGAGC
>VYZP01075256.1:20331-48472 GCA_013400635.1 Hypocryptadius cinnamomeus
TTGTCAGGGGTGGAAGAGACCTTTAAGATCACCCAGTGCGGCCATCCGCCCAACACTGAGCTGTAAACCCTGAACCATCGCCCAGCACCACATCCCGATGACAAACACCTCCAGGGACGGTGGCTGTACCACCTCTCTGCACAACCTGCTCCAAAATGGATGCCCAACCATCCAAACAGTGAAAAAATTGCCATCTAGTATCTAATCGGAATCTCTCCTGTGTAAGGCCATTTCCTCCTGTCCTCTCTCTGCAGACACGGCACAAGAGACCGGCTCCACCTCAGTACAACATGCTTTCAGCGAGCTGCAGAGAGCGATGATGTCCCCCACCCCTCAGGACTAAACAACCCCAGCTCACCCAGCTGCTCCTCACAAGACATATTTTCTAAACCTCTCACAAGCCTTGTTGCCCCACTCTGGACACACTCCAGCCCCTCAATGTCCTTTGTAAAGTGGGGGCCCAGAACTGAAGACAGCACTCGAGGGGCAGCCCCAGCAGTGCCCAGCACAGGGATTGGGATGATCCCTGCCTTGGTCCTGCTGCCCACATTACAACAGAGGCACTCCAAGGAGAGAGGTGGTGACCCAGCTCTACAAAAATCCTGAAGGACTCGCAGTCATCCACGAGAGACCAGGCATTCTCCGTGCTGGTGCTCACAGTATTAATTGAGAGTTTAATTTCCTCAAATTTTCTGCCTGTGCTAGGAATTAGAAGGCACTGAGTGAAGGTTCAAGAAGTTCCTTGCCAGTGAGGTGAATCATTGAGTCATTATTTACACCTCAATGTTCTGCCTTGGGGCTTGTGTTTCTGCATCTCTCCTGTTTTGAGGCCTTCACATTTGCATTGTCACAGCATTTCACCGTGTCATATTGCTGTGCTTCAACATCAGGGGTTTTAAGTTTCTTTTCTCTCAAAAGTTTCGATAGCCAATTTTTCTAAGCTTTTGCCTGCCTGCTTCGGCAGGCCTCCCAGAGGGAGGAAGCTGTGCAGCCACCTCAGGCTATGTTTGTGTAGAAATAAAACCAACACCCTGTAATTGATAAGCCTTCTTCACCTCTTGACTAGAAGCTGGGCGTACCCAGACGTCAGCCCAGGCACTGCAATGCCTCCTCATCTTTCTAGACACAGGGCATGAAGACTTTGGTACATTTGCCCCACAGGCAGCAGAAAGGCCTTTTTAGAAAAAGAAGGAACGAGAACTGAAGCTTTTTTATGGGGTTTTTTCTGCTTAAACTTAAATGTACTGGCCACATTAATGCATTTATTCTTAGAACAATCTGAAGTAAAATGACTCTCCTGTGGTACAGGAAGGGGAAAAAAAAAAGGCAAGCAGAGAGATTAAATCTCTTGCTCAAAGCTGAAGAGATAGCAAAGCCAGGAAATGAGCTCAGATTTCCTCAGTCAGGCATGGGTGCTTTAACCACACAATCATCCTTTCTTGCCAGTCATTCTCAGCTTCTGAGCATCAACTGCATTAGCATAGATTTGATTTTTCCTTACTTTGTTCATCAAAACAACTTCCCCATTCCCCATGAAATTTCTTCCTAATAACTTTCTTCTCCATTTCCTTCCCCAAAATTAAAGAAATTCTATTAGAGACTCACTGGGAGAGTTGTATTTCCCACTGCCTTTCTGCAGGCACTGGCCGGTGCTTCTTCAATGTCAATACTTGAAGTTCTCTCTCACAAAGCAGTTGTGGAGCTCCCCTGGTGCATCTCTGAGGCACACTGGGCAAGATCAAGGAATAGAGATCAGAGAACCAGGAACACTTGTAACCAGCACAAAAGAGGCACATATGCTGTGTGTGCTGACCTGGAAGTGGTGGTATAACCACATTTTTTCACTCCAACTCATGCTTTTATAATCTGGAAATAATTATGAAACAGAGCTCTGAAAGAAAACTACACAAGTAAAAGAAGAAAGCGACCTAGAGATATTTTAGGACAGATTTGAGAACTTCCACTATCTGTTTAGGCATTTAACAGATTTCCATATGCTTATATAGGCTAAAGATTAAGAACCAATCTTGAGGCAGAATTCAGAGTTTTTGAAAAAGGAAGCATTATATACAAAACTCCAGCTTCTGACTGCTTGCCTCAGGAAATGGTGTTAACCCTCCTACAGACAGACTGCAGACTGAGGGCCAGCTATGATCAACTGCAATATCTTTTCCTACCAGTTTATTATCACATGTTTTCAGCTTGAGGTCTTCACCTTGAATTGATTTTCTATTAAATTGATTTAAATGGACATAATATTACACTGGGAGATGGACTAAAAGCTTGTTATTATCCCCTTTGCTCACTGACCTGGCAGTGTGCTGCTTCCAAAGCCAGAGACACAGCAGTGGGTGACACCAACGACCCCAAGATGAGCTGGATGTGCAGTTAGTGATATTCACACAAACATTCTCCCAGCCCCAAGAGTTCACATGCCAGGGACTCCACTCTAGTGGAAAGAAGAGAAGGATTTCTCAAATTTGACCAAGTAGCAGAGCCCTACACTCTAGAAAATATGAACTAGATATTCCTAATATTCTCCATTACAATGAAGCTGAGTGGGTCTGCTTGAGTTAAAATTATCCTCAAAGCAAGGACAGTCTGCTTCCTGCATCACATCATAAAAATTCTCTTTGCCATGATGTCCATAAAAAAAATCCTTGCTCCATAGCTCATATGCTGTGACTGCTGCAAACTAATCTGTTCATAATAATTTCACTTTTACTTTGTGTGTCCACTTTCTGTTACTGCATTCAAACACATTCTGCTTGAACTCAGATTTTATGCTGTCTGACAGATGAGCTGTATTTTCTTGGTTTGCATTCTTTCAGGTTCAAAAAGGCTAAGCACCCAGGTGCCACTGTTTTTTTCCCTCAACATATAAGTAATAATGTATTCATTTTGGGCATTTTACTTTTACAAAATACTGCAGCATGGATTCTCACTAATTCACCAACATTCAAGAAAAGGAAAACAGATGTTAAAATTAGAAACCATATGCTTCTTGGGGTCTAGGTGCACTTTTGATTAAATATACGACAGTGCATGCAGTTGGATGGTTAGGAGTTGAAATTCTTAATTTCAAAATGTCTCATGATTCTGTAAAATGCATTCATCAACAGGCATCAAAAATGAACTTTCAGCTGTCTTCATAATCTGAGTATCTACAAATATTTTTTTTCATTAAGGAATATATCCCTTATATTTTCCACATTTTCTTTTGACATTAAGGAGTCACTGTCTCCAAAATTACCTATTTACTTTTCAATTTCTTGTACTTTTTAAACTGTACAGATAATTTCAGTTTTGTACTACCTTAAAAATATGTACTAAAATGGTTATTTCAAGTTTATGAACTTGTTCACTGAGTTAATAAGGAAAGCAGTGGGCTAACGTCACATAGAGAAATACCATGAGTGTGGTCATATGTGTGTATATGTATTATTTCCATTTATATTGTCCACAAGTAATGAAACTTGGTACCATTCTGCAATAAATAATTGTGTAAGAATAAAATAATTTGGTGCAATAACTTTGGTGCAAGTTGAGGTCTTTATAGTGGTTCCCCATCAATGCATCTTCTTCCATTTTTACTTAAGGGAAAACACAGAGGTGAGCTCAAACTCATTCTGCTGAAATACATATTTACCTTGTCACATTTAAGACTAAGCCCTTTGTTTTTCTTAGTTTTGAAAAAGAATCCAAATTAAGTAATTGAAGATTTGATATATTTTCAGGCCTTAGTGCTATCTACCACTTTCTAAGTAATATTTAGTTAACAGGGCAATGTTTAAGTGAAGACCTGTTCACTGCAGTTTCAGCTGCTTTGTTATTTAAATAATTGTCTCAGATGTCTACCTTACAAAGACAGTATTGTTCTATTTATGGGTTTGGTGAGCTTTCATACCCTTCTTTCAGGAAAGTTTATTTTGGTCAAACTTCTTCTGAACACTGCTGTAAGAATACTCAAATATCAGTCCAGGATGTGTTTTTTAAACTCTGTGTTGTGTTATTCTGTGCCAGCCCTGCTGACGTTCAGAGATGCTCAGGACGCATTACACTGTCTGTTCATGTGGGGAAAACCAGTGAATTTACATAGGCTTAAACTGCTCTTGTTTTTCAGTGGTGCTGGAGTAGAAGTAGCCTGGACCAGTTTAGTAAAATTGAAACCCATCTCAGGAATCTTTACACCTTGCTGCTGCTGTGCTCTTACTTCTGAGGGCTGACCATGCATGATGCTTCAAAACACTACATTAGTCTAAATAATTTAGACCTACTTAGATCTAAATTATTTAAGCAGACTAGTTAAACAATTTAAGAAGCCTGGTTAAAGCTGCTTCTAAAATATAGTCTTTGTTTTCTGCACCATCTTCAGCAGCCACATTCCAACCATCCACACCACTTTTACAAACAGAGGGAAGCTTTTCTGGGCAGTCATTAAAATGGTGTGGCACATTTCTAAAATCCAAGTGTGCTGTCTTTCATTTCTTCTTACAGAAGATACTGCTTCTCAGTGTCTGAATACTAAAACACATTTAAGTCTGATACTGTTTCTTCCTTATTTTTCATTGCAACTTAATTTGTATTCATGTAGGCTGAAAGGCCAAAGGAATCCAAATGCCTATTGTTTCCATTATTCAGTGGGATTTTGGAGGATTCTGGAACATAAATAAAACTCCTTATTTCAGCTTGATATACAGCTATGGAAATTATTTCCTTTTGGGTAATTAAATTTTTTTCTAGATCAGGACAGATTAATGCTTTTGTTGCATTTTATAACTGAAAGGTTGACTGATAATCTCAGAACTCAAAAAATAGCCTTTTACTAGTGACATTGTTAAGGGACTTTATCTCGTGTGTTTGGAATTCTTCCTTTATCTGTGAAGGCATTCAGTTACACAAGAGAAAAGACAACAGTCATGTTTCTAATAATGGCCTCCAAATTTAACAGAATGAGAAAAGTTAACTGGAATTCAATGAAATCTCAGTAGAAATCAGTAGTAAAGATGAAAATTTATTTGCAGCTGTATGGCTTATCTTTATGTAAACACTGTTACAAAGGAGCCTGCTTTAAATTAATGCTGATCCCAAACTGATTGATGTGGATAATTTGTGGGTTTGCTGATTTTGTAATTTAATAACATTTTAAATTCTACAATACTTAAAATGTTTAATGAAGATGAAGTGATAGCTTTTTTGTTTGTATAGGCAGTGTCCTCCATTTTATGATACCATTACAGTTTTTAATCCTGCGATTTGCAGAAGTTGTAATCTATTTATAATCAGCACACAGCACAGTGGATAATGGACCAACAGAGATGTACATATTAAGAAATGTAAGAGGAAAGAAAGCCTCTAGGAGAAGAACAGAGCAAGAGAATCCTATTTATGTGTTTTCATTTGACTGCTCAAAGAACAGCATTCCTGTTGACATGCATCCAGAGGGAAGACTCACAGCTGGAAGTGAACTAAACATGATTCTTCTGGGTCTTGTTCAAAAAATATTTAGACAGGACAGGACACCTGGGTGGTGTGGTGACCAAAGGTTCCTCCGTGCTGTTAGCACACAGTTAAATGTGATACAGAGAGAGCAGTTTGATTCTTGGCAAACTCACTGTCACCTTCTCTTCTAGGAGTGCCAGTCATCTCACCAGCCCTAACAATAGCTTGATTATATGATGTTCTCTCAAATCTTTTTTAAAATAAGATACCTGCATTGTTTCCTTCTCTGTTTCACTGTAACATTTGCTATTTTGTTACAGAGGTTTAAGGAGTGCCCAAAATTACCTTTATGAGCTATAATTTTGTTCCTGTAGATACTGTACCAGTGACAGATGTTCTGTAATCGATGAGAGACTACATAAGAAAGACAAGGTGATATCACGAATGGTTTGAGTGGGAAGAGACCTCAAAGATCATCCCATTCCAACCCCCCTGCCCTGGGCAGGAACACTTTCCACTAGACCAGATTGCTCCAAGCACCATCCAGCCTGGCCAAGAACAGTCCCAGGACTGGAGCATTCTCTGGCCAACCTGTTCAGTGCCTTACCACTCTCACAGAATATAACTTCTTCCTTATGCCTCATCTAAACCTGTCCTCTTCTAGTTTAAGAATCCTAAACCAGACAGATTTATAGATTAACCCCACCTTCCTTTCTTAAGGAAAATTGCCACTCACTGATTAGGGAATTATATGAGAAAACTATTACATGAGATGCTTTTGCATATTGTAAGGAGGCACTAATTATTAAAATATGTCCTCTAATCAATTTAATTACCTACTTCTCATTGCAGATAGATCAGAGAGATCACAGGGAAGAAAACAGATCCTGCACTGTTGCTGTACTTCACAGGGATTCTAGCCACAGCAGCCTGAAATGATGAGGCTACAAATCCTTCTGGAGAGCAAAGTCACAGCTCAGTCTCTGGCCTGATAGATGCAGATCATGTTCCACCTCCCTGAGCCTGGCTCCTCTCTCCTCCCACCGAGGAGCCCCTGCTGCCTGTGCACCCAGGCCAGTCCTTGGCTGTGAGCAGTCAGGCCCTGTGCAGGATTCCAGCGTACCAGAAGCTGGCACAGGGAATACTTCCTGCCAGCTCAGATGAAACATGAAGATGTTTCAAGAGGATTCATATATTTTTCAAGTCTTGATTCATAGCTGAATCAGACTGCAGAAAGGAATTGACTCTAAGTGATGTTGTTTCCATGAATACTACTCCAATCATGTTGTTTTTTTTTTAATATGCAACTAATTAGTTTCAATTAACTTAAAAATTACAAGTGGACTGCTCCAGTAGCACACAGAGGTTTCAAAATACAGGTCAGGACTTTAAAAATAGTTTTATTCCATGTATATATTTGATCCTAATCTTTCTTGTCTGAACATGTCAAAGCATCAGAAGATAAAAAATGAAAGCTGAAATTCCATTACATTTGCAGTATTAAATGGCAACGAAAACCAAAGATCAGATTAAAAGATGCAATTGCTTTTCCTCTGGGCACATGGCAGTAACATGTGCACTGAGGAGAGAGCTGACCTTAGCCCAAATCATGTGTGACCAAGCAGTAATTAACTGAACAACAGTGTTTAAGAGCTCCACAGGAACATCAACAACAATAACACTATATGCCCAAAATCATCCTAGCTTAGAAAATCATGAGATATTATCTCACAAAATGTTTTATAAAAATTTTCTTCTTCTTTGATGTTTACTCCATCCCCCCTATTTCATTAACCCCAGTTACTCAGGAAAATAGTGCTTATATATGGACATGTATACAAATAAAAATATATTTCTATAAACCGTAACTTTTACATATACCTTCATTTAACTCTATGTGTATATGTATGTATATACATACATCTCTGTGTGTACATATGTAGAGATATAAAAATACAAAAACTATTGTAGGTATTGGGAATCATCTGGAGAATGGCAGTGGATGTTTAGATGATTGATAAATATGGACCCTGGGCAGCTGGAGGTAGAATTTACTGCATGATTAGTGGCTGCTCCTCCACATGGGGTTGGGAAGCCCAGCTCAGCATGGGCCAGAGGATGAGCCCTCAGTCTGTCTCCAGGGTCCTTCCTAAACACTGAATCTTTCTGGACACTGTTTTCAAAGTCTGCATAGTTCAGTTGCAGTGAGTGATAAGTGCTTTCCTGTCAAGAAAGCTGGATTTTCACAAAGACAAACCAGAAATGTTATTATTATACCTGCCCCTGATACATGGACTTCTGAAGGAATTTATCCCAAGAGATTCTGACAGCTTCCTGAAATACTGGCACCAGAGAATCAGTCACTACTCTGTCTAGGAAGGCACATAGCAAGGTTCTGCTGTGCTTTTAGATCAGGAGGTGTGGAAGGTGTTTTTCTCTGAGTTGATAATTTCTAACTGTAGATAGTGGCAAGTTGGAAAGAGATTGAACTATTACAAATGGATGCAATAAATAATAATGCTTTCCATGGTTGTCACAAGGCTCAATGACAAATTCTTAACAGCATGACTCTGGCATTTTAATGGCTAAAAATATGTTTTAGGATTAATAAAAATATGTTTTATTTTATGCTAGGAAATAAAAAATGTTGGCAGACAAAAAGTTAAATGCAAAATCATGGGAAGAGTTGCTGCTCTTTCAGTCTCACTATTAAGACAGTTGTGAGAAATATTTTGCACTCAAGATCTTTTGAAATCAAGGAATTCCTGGTGTACTACAACCTTGAATGTACCCTCAGAATTTGCTTTGACAGAGTTAGGGCTACTTCTAGTTAACTGTAAATAAAGTGAGGTGTAGAAAGGTGCCAGGATCAAGTTGGCAAGCTCATGGCAAAGACAGAGGCAGAATCCACCATTCCTCCCTGTCAGATCCATACATTTAGGACTGACCTATGCAGACCCTATATGGAACTATCCTGTGCCAAACTGGTGCAGAGAAAAATCAAACCTGATACACTGAGTGCAAAACAGCTTTAACAGGAACAGCTGTGAGTAAATAGAAGTAGTATTTGTGGATATTTGCCTAAATGTTGATGGTTAAATCCAAGGTTCCAGAAGTCCCAGGGGTGCTCCCAGAAGGAGAGGCCAATTCAAAGAAGCTGGGGGTTATCTCCTTCCTGAGAGGGCAGTTGAAGTACAGAACTAACTCAGACTGCAATGATGCACATATTGAAAGTATTAGTAGAAAATTAAAAACCTATGCAGAATGCCCAGATAAGTGGATAAACTTCTAGGGAATGCCTGGCTTTCTTCCATTTAATATCATTTTAAGCTGTTTATTTGATTGCAAACATGTTTTATATGTCTGCTGGGGTTTTTTTGTTGTGCTACATTTTTATAATCCATCACCATCCTTTTTCAAGACCAGAATGGTACTCTGGCAACCTGACTTTATAAGTTGCAGGAAAAAGTGAGGACAAATATTTTAGGGGATGAAATCAGTAATACAATGACAGCTGCTGGGTTTGAATACAGCATCTATGGGGAAAGAAGCATCTTGATGAAAGGGGAATGTTCTTCTGCATGGTTCACTTACCACAGTGAGAATGGAACTACCTGAATTAAGGCTTTCCCAGTGCACACAGTGACACACGTCATTGGATTCTTGGAGTATTTAATTTCTGCTAAGACTCATGATTTTGCTGCTGTGTGAGTGACACTCAGTGTTACACACCTTTGCATGGAACATAATCTTCTTTTGCTCATCAGAAAGCAGTTTAGGGGAAAAAAAAAAGCCCTCTTTTTGGAGCCAGAATATCTAACCATAATTTGCTCAAGATGCACATTGGTGTCCAGAGGGAAAAGGGGTTTGGAGCCATTTTCGTTATAAAAGGGATACCTTTTTAGTCCTGTGAAAATGTGCCAAGATGACAGCCCTCACTGACAGGAAAATTCAGCTACTAAAGTTCTCCTACTGATTCCAAAATACATCACTAGAGAGAAATTGGTTGGGGAAAAAAAAAAAGGGTTTATGGTAATTTTCCTTAGGAAAGAATTCTTTACAGGTATAATCTCCTAAATAAGTAACTGCACCCTTCATCCTGGCAGAGACAGTGTGACAGTGTGCATTTAAAGTGACTTATTTCAATATTAAGGAAATAGTAACCTGTGCTGCTGATGCACCTAAATCATGAGCAGTATTGCAGGCTCTAGCTAAGAAAAATGAGCCTTAGTTTTCCCTGGAGCTGTGTTTCTCCTGTAGTCCCAGTGAAAGAACTTTGCTTTGGAAAGCATGGAAGCAGCTGCAGATAGGAATGTGAAGTGTCATTTCTCCAGATGCAGATGGCCCAGAGTGGTCCAAAGATGGGAGAAGACAGAGGGAAATAAGAGATTAGGAAGAAGGGGAATCAGAAAATTAAAAAATTAGTCACAAAATAGTTTTTCAACTCAGAAGGAGAAGATGACCTTGTTAATAAGAGATCAGGCCTCATGAAATGTTGAAGAGAGAAGTGAAAAAAAGCAGTCCTGTCATTTTCCCCTGCAGTGGTGGAAGCCCCTACTTTGCACTTGCTCCATTTGCTTTTAATTCCTGATGCTCCTACAGGGGCACCCCCTAATGAGAGAGATACACAAGGGTATCACTGGGGAGACACAAGTACAATCTGTAAAATTTTACACCTGAGCCAATTTCAAGTACTTAGCTAAATACACATTTTGCATATTCAGTGAGTGAATTAAAATGTAAGCATGGGATAGAAGCATGATCATCCTTAGATCTGCTTTCTGAATCAGTGTTTATGTGACTCTCCCTTTGTCACTGAATGAATAGATGCCATCCCATGAGTCCTGGGAGGCCACTGTAGTTCTAAATGCAGAAATGCTTACCTGGCAATGTTGGTATGTCAGTAACCAAGGTTATTGGCTTTTTTAAAAAGCTTAAGCAAGAATCTGCAGTTCTCTGACACTTCTAGTTCTGTCCTGCTCCTCCAGGTGCAAACTGTAGATCCAATATCAGCTTGGATAGTATTTTATTTCAAATACTTTATTTTCAAATATTTTTAAAATTAATTTATTCCAAACATATATTTCCTGTAGGTGCATAATGGATATGCAAGCATTTCCTCACAAGCTTTTGACTTAGGCACAATGAACATATCTAGAATTACTGCTTAAAATAATGTTCCCTCATAAATGAATTTTAAACATTAGTATTTTAATTAAGAGTATATTTGAAGACAGAACCATTTTTCCTGCATCTCAACAGGTCTTTCTTTTAAAAAATATGTATACCTAATATCTCACTACTGTTAGGGGTCATGAAAATCATTGAGCTCTCTGCTTTCTTCCCCAAGATGTTGCCCAAAATTATGTTTATTCCAGCTTACTGTCACCAAGACTTACTACAGGGGTCCACAGCCAATGACAAATGTCAGCTCTTACAGTAAAAGTTAATTTGGAAGAAAAGCAACCCACAGATATGTTGATGGATCTTTTCAGATATTTCCATGATTAATAATTCAACAGAGGATGATTTCAGCGTCTTACAAATTTAGAAAGCTATGATGATAAATGTACCAGGTTAAGGAACTGGAAAACCATAATTCTCTATTTCTACATGACTTTGAAACAGCTTTAGGGAATATATGTTCCACTGCCAGCGTATCTCTCTTCAAAGCTAGGAAATCCTCTTCAGAGGAAAAGACACTTTGGAACCCACGTCTAATTAATCTGTGGCCTTTTGCCAAAATGTATAACATTCAATCTTAGAGAACGAAGAGCACATGGTCACAAGACTGAAATGCTGATAACCACTGAGAAAACCATCCTTCAGTGGCACTTTGATCTCTGAGGACTAGCCTAGGACTAAAACTTACTCTGTTGCTCTTTTAATAGCCATCAGAGCATATTGTCTGTCAGAAATAATACACTGCCTGCACTGAGATGTGACCCAGTTGGTGACAGTGAATTAAATCTCACTATGTTCCCTTTACAGCTCCTTTGAGATAAAGATCTTATTATCCATTACCTCTGTCTTTGTAGAGCATGTAATTTCATACGAAATTTACCATTTAAAGGCTAATCGTATGTTTAAAGCTCTGTATTAGATGGTCTTTGGTCACTGCCAAGAAGGAATGAAGCTGGCACTGAAAGTTCATCCATGTGGATAGTAAACAGAAAGAGTAAAACCAGATTAGTGAGAATGGGGCTTATATTTGCTCTGCAACAGAGTTCTGTACAATAATATATACAAGTAAGAATACATTTCTGTATCAAAATGCAGAAAACAGCAAGAGACTGTATTTTAAACAGCATAGTAAATTCTGTATTGTTTAGCTTACAGATAAACTGGGGGGAAGGATAAGAAGAAAGGAATATACTGGAGACCTGTCTACAAAGGTGTTTCTTTTCTTCTGAAGGGGCGAAAATCATCATTATGAAACATCTGGTTCTTCCTTGTTCGGACTTAAGAATAAAAACTAGATACATATTTTATGCTTATTTTTAGCATTCATTTTCCTGTCTCCATTTTGTACATCTATTTATATCTGTAAGCATATACATCATATATACGTATCTATACGATAGCCTTGGCAGCTTGTCCTCAGAGGAATGAACTCAAGCACTCAGTCCCACTGGCTGCTAGCAGACTTGGCAAAGGGACACCATTGCTGAGCCATTTCAGGCATTGCTCTGAATGCTTCTCAGGCCAGCAGCTCATGGTAATACTGAGACAGAGTCTCCCATGGCTTGCTAATGCCTAGTTTTTAAAAGAAAGAGCTGGGAGATGTAAAATAAGGCAGAGAACAAAGAAGAATGAGACCGTTATCTCAACATTGCTGATCTGTGCCTTATCTCATCGATGCACATCTCTGGGTCAGGCCCAATAAGGATGCAGTTTTGAGGAGGGTGTGGGGGAAGCAGGTGTGCTTCTCCAAATCCCAGGGATACTAAAGATGGCAGAGATGACAGCAGAATTCCTTCCATCCTCCCAGCCTTTCTCAACAGCCACTTCCCACACTTTTTAATCACTTCAGAAAATGTAAGGAGCAGAGACACCCCCCCATTGCCCTGCCTGCCAGTTAGTTTTAATTGCCAGCACATCAATTATGATGCACTAATCTCTGGTTCCATTCCTCCCTTGTTTACCAGACATGATGTCAACCCAGTGCTTGGGTTGTACCAGTAGCTGTTTTTGTTTCCTGGCCTTCTGCAGGCACCCTTGTTCACCCTCTCTCACAGACCATTCTTACAGGCAAATAGGACATTCTATGAAATGTCTCCCACATAAAAATCCAGCTTACAGTCTGGTTCTAGTATGAGAGTGTCCCCTATGAACTGGCCAGCTTTATTCAAATGTTAAAGCTAATGCCATTGCAAAGTCAAATTAGTCTGCCCTCTAGACCTGTAATAACATTTAAGTAGGAAAAGTGTTATGCTCTGTGTTCACTCTGTCAACTCCTGCGTGCTCCTGGTACCAAGAGCTTTTCCACAAGGGCAGGATTAGTTTTATTCACCCACTATGTGCAGCATGCCAAGTCATTCTTTTCCCATTTTGCACTAATTAAAAAATAAACATGTAGCATGACAAGTTAGGTTCAGAAATCTCTGAAGGACAGAGCTGCATACAGCACATCAGCTGATACTCTGTGCCCTCAGCTATGACTTATCCCTAGTCTCTTAAATTACATTCGACTGGCTGATCAGTTCATAAAGTAAATGGACAGCTGCAGCAGAGAGCAGACATTTTAATAGCAGAGTGCTGTAGACATGGCTGCCTGCCAAAGAACACATTGTTAAAGCAAGCAGCATAAAATGAAAAATTAAGATATTGGCACCACGACCTGCTGGTAAGAGCTGAGGGTCAGTAAAGGACACAGCTATAATCTAAAAGATTTGTTCCACTAGATTAAATTTAGGACAGGCAAAGCATCCTTGCTTTGGAGAAGTGTTCTGCAGTGCTGGGAACAGAAGCAAGTCTCCAAACAAACATAGAAGCCCCTGTTGCTGTCCTGGCCACCTCGGCTTCTCTGCTTGGCAACTGGCAACTCGGTACAATCTCTCTTTATAGCACAGCTGTCACAGCTGGACATAGCAGCACTCAGATCAGTTCTGAAATGTACATTCTCAGTAATCAATACTTATTTTAAAGTATGTGCTTCATTTCATACTCTGCTTTGGCTATTGTTTATTTGAAAAAAACATCAACAGTTTCTTGAAACTGCCTTTTGACTGAAACAGGTGCAGAATAACAGCAGTGAGAGAAAAGAATGTATTCTGATTCTCTTTCCTCAGTGTCTGCCAGTGTTATCACCAGTTAACAAGCACTGCATTAAAAAAATGGTTTGGAGAAATTCTCTAGTTAAATGGCTCAGCTTTCATTATTCAAGAGCTCCAAGCATGAGTGCACATCCTTTCCTCTGGGTGCACATACATTGTGCTCCAGTCTCTGCTTACTTATCATCATGCGCTGCTAATAGATTTGTGATTTTTTTATTGCTGTCCTATACAATGACTACAGTATAGCCTGTGATGTGTCTTTATCCCCCTCAGTAATTCTTCTGTCACTGTGACCTACTGCCTCTTCTTTGACTCTGGTTTCTTTGCAGAAGTTGTGTTTTACCCCACAGACATGTTTAAATAGCATATCAGCATCTCTATGCCATCCCATTTATTTCTGTGCCTGAGAGTACTCTTTCCTTTGGAGCAAGTTGGACCTGAACAATTAAGCAAATAGCTAAAATTGACATGATGAGACTCTTCAACAATGTCTTATAGGACCTATGACAATATTACAGTATAAATTGAAATATTTTTTGCTTGTTTGTTTATATGGAGTCTGTCTAGGAGTATTCCCAGTGATCCCTGGAAAGCACAGCTAAAAATTGGAAGTCTTCTTGACCTGTGGCTGTTCACAAGCAACAGGTAAAAGCATCTACAGATTTCATTATTTGCAATCACTTGGCCAAAACCAAAGGTATGAAATACAGCCTGTGTGTGTGCCAGGAAATCTTGTCAGCTCAGTGCAGGGAGATTTTCCTCCACAATGCAGAACAGCTCAGAAATTTCTAAGGTGAATCACCAAGAGTGTCCTTTGGTGAATTTTTACAATAAAGCAGGAGCATTACTAACGCTTTCAATATTTACAAGGTGTGCAGGAGCTGAGCCTGAACATCTCCAGCACAATATTCATTATTCATCCGTGTAAGTGGAGCAGTGCTCAGCTTTCCCCGTGCTGCACGGGGCAGGAAAGCAGTGTGTGATTATCCAGAAAGCCAGAGCCAGCCCTGCTGGTGAGGTGGTGAGAACAGGGAGAGGGAAGGGCAGCTCTGCTCAAACACGTGGTGCCAAACACCTCCCAGGATGTGGGAGTTCTTCTGCCACATCCCACTCTGCTCACATGGGAGATCAGCTTGGAATTTTTTTCTTTCCTCTTCAGCCCACCTAAATTCAGCACATTTACCTGTGGGTTCAGACCATCTCATTACAATTCCTGCACTTTAAAGTTAGGATTTTAATGTGAGGTGTTTTTCTGACCTTGCCTATTTTTACACACCAGGAATGAATTACTGTTGTGAATAATGGTGCTTTCAGATATTTTTGGTAAGGAAGCTATTCAGAAGACCTTGGGAAGCTGACTTGTTTTCAGTGGCTTAATAGAAGCAGATGAAAACAGGAAAAAAACAACCTTTTTCACATCATACATTTTAACAGGAAAGCATGTGATGTTTATACCATGATCTAAATTTTCTTATGCAAATCATCTCAACAGGGTGTGAAATGAAGAGCTGTAGATTCATTCCCCTAAGCTTCCTCCATGAAGTTTTCAGCTTGAATAACCCAGAGTCTCCCACCCTAATCAAAAGGTGTTTAAAAAGGCAAGTGTCTAACATACATAATCAGATATAGATGTTTTATAAGTTCATCCATAGGGATTTTTTGGGTTTATCCACACCAGCCCTAATTGATTGTGACTGTCCACTCACTTTATTTACAGCAGTCAAATAGGCTGGGTCAATTTCTTGAAAATTGAATTACATTTGCATTATGTTAACACAGGGTGACAAAACAGGCTGGATATAAGGAAAGGTTAAAATCTGGTACAGAAAAATCAGTCTGACCCTGCTTACACACAGCTTTGCTGTCCCAAGCTGTACGACTCAGCACTACTACAAACACAGATACTAAGCTTCCTTCCACTTTAAGCAGCATTATTAAGAAGACCTGGAAAAGTGGGACAGCAGAGCAGCTTAATATCACTCTTACCATGTGGAGGATAATCTCTCCTGTCTTTATTCAGGATGCTCCTTCTCAGGGTCTCTGCTGACACCTTGCCCTGTCTGGGCCAGGGAAGATCTGGGTCCTGCAGTGATTGAGGTCACTGGGGCAGCCACACAAGCACCTGACCCTGCTGCAGACACAGCCACACGGGCTCCCAGCTGAGCCACACATCCCAGAGGATGCCCCAAGGCCACGGAGCTTCTCACTGATCCTCAGCTCGGTGAGGACAGGCAGTTTTTTTAAGCAACATTTGTCACTGGGATTTCTGAACAGAGAAACACCACTACCTGTAGTTAAGTGGCTGCATTAAATAGGTTACAACAAAATATTCCTCACTGAGAGCTGTGCAGAACAGGATAAGTCTAATCAGGGGCTGAAGACTGAAGGCAAATATGAACAATCTTTATCCCAATGGCTCCTCCAGCGCAGATTCCTCTCAGCATTTTTGCTGATAAAATTGAGTTATAAATATGAAAGGCAATTTTAAGGAGAAAAACTTAAAGCACAGTTGTAAATTAGCGAAGCTGGAGTCAAATGTAACAGTAATGAGTGCAATTTAAAAAATGCCAATTTGTTGCATCTTTCAGAGATGAGAGTCTCAGAGTAATAAAAGTAATGTACATGCTAAGTATGATCAAGGTTAAAGTGACAGCAGGCTCATTTGTTCAAGTTCTTCTGCCTTTTGAAATCCTCTCTTAAATCTTAAGGCTTCAGTGACATCTGCTGTTGAAGACCTATTTAATTAATTAGTTGTAATTTAACAGATATTCCTTCTAAGTGAATTCTTCTTCCATGGAGTTTCTACTCTTCAACTATACTTGCAAAGATTCCTGCCACAACCTTTTAAGCTGATCAAAAAACCTCTGAAACTGAGCTCTTTTGTTGTCCTGCTCATCCCACAAAGGGCTAAATCCCTGTTGCCTTTTTAAATCAACAGAATTTTTCTCCCTGCCTTGCTCCTGCCCTCCCTCCCAATTTTAATACATGGCGATTGCATGATCATGTGTTTAACTGCCAATAAAGCTAATCCCAATGTGTTCAAATCCATTGGTGCAATACCATGATGGAGTTTATGATCAAAAAGCAGCCATGACAAGAGAAAACATGATCCTAAAGCTTTGTAAACTAATGCTTCTGTGCTCTCACAGTAGTAGCCTTTAAAGAGCAGAAAAGATGAATTAATCTGTGATTCCCTTTCATGTGTGACTTTAATGCTTCCAAGAGCAGAACAGAAAGTCTTTAGTCCAAGCAGTTCAAGAAATGCTTAAAGTAAGGCTAAAAGTCTGATTCTTCACCTCAGGGCAGAGAGAGAGAATTATTCAGAATTAAACACCCTGCACTGCAGGTCACACCTCCAGTAATGTGATATGGTGATTTCTATCCTGGATAAAAGGTGTTGTGTCAACATAATACTCCAAGAACAAAATATGGCCTAGCAGCAGACAGGTGGCTGCTGTTTGGTTGCATCTTTTCCTTGACATTCTGACAAAGAACCCTTTATCACACTAAAATTGATGGCCTGTGATGCACTGGAGTTAAGGCCACAGAGCTGGGCTCCAAAAATTTGCATCCTGCTTCTGCTGCAAAATTTGCTGCGTGAACTTGAGTAAGGCACAATGTGAAACCTTCAGAAGCATGCAACATTTCTGGATGTTCACTTCAGGCAGCAGATTTGTCTTGCAGAAGTGTCCCCAGAGCAGCAACAGAAGTGACAGGAGCATGGGAGGGGTTTGCACCCAGGAAGCCCTTTAGACCCAGCTCTGCCAAGCTGCTCCCCCAGAAATGGGGGTGCTCAGCATTGAAGTGGCCCCTGGCAATACAAATCTCCTGTCCCATGTCACAGAGGTGGTGGGCTTGATACAGCAATTCCCCACTCTTTGGGCCCTGTTTGTTGGTGTTACAAAAGCTGTTGGTATTGAGCTGTCAATAATACAAAGTAAAATGTGATGTAAAATCTGAACTACCACAGCCCAAAGCAGAAAGGGATTTTTAAATGTAATTTCGTCAAAGCATTCCACAGGTTAGAAGTGACACTTGAAGGAGTGAGATCAAGCAGCCAAGGGGAAACCTGCCACTACCCCACCAGACTTTCAGTCCTCCACATCACTGTAAGCCAGTGGGGTTTAAACAGTCACTAAAGATAGGACTGTATTATTTATTTCTGATCTTTTTAAAACTGTGGCTGTGACTGAAACATCCTTTCTCTTGAGCATTTTGACCTTGGATAGAGCTGTAGTAAACAGAACTAGTTGAATTTAATGTTTTTTCCTCACTGGAAAGGATCCAGGTTGAACTTTAGCACTATTTGGAGATGCTTAAAAGTTCCTGTACAGAGCAGGGTCCAAGGTGTGAAAAATAATTGACTGAGGAAGAGAGATCTCTCTACCAAAGAGGTAAGCATCAGCAATCCATAAATTGAAACAAGTGGGGTAGGGAATCTAAACTCCACTTTAGCTAATCCTTTTAGGGAAAAAAATGATGAACAAGGTAGAACTACATAGAAAAAAACAAAAGGGAAAAAAAAGAGACATTTCTGTCTTCCCAAACTGGTTTTACAATGTACTTTAAAGTTGGGTACATTATACATTGCTATACATTATTTCATTTAACAGCTGTGTTTTTCATAAGACTTTTTGCCAACATTTATCAACTGAAAAAAGCTGCTTTAATATGGAAAGCTTACTCCAAGGTTATTTCCTTATTTTTAGAATCAAAACCACACAAGTGTTATACCAGTGTGAAGTTTCTCTTTCACAAAATAAGCAAATATTGCTCAGTTTGTATTTTGGACCTTGTCCCTTCTTTAACAAAGTATTGATTGGTTTTTTTACTTATTTGTATTTCTGTTAGGTTTCTTAAGCCAAAAGCCACAAAAATTACAAACTAATGTTTTTTAAAAGGACATTATTTCTTATTCTTTAATTAAAAATTTCTATTCTCAATTAAACATTATATTCTAACATACAAGGTCCAATTAGGAATATTCTATTAACATTATTTAACATTCTGCTAAGTCACATGATGCATTATCCAAGAAATTTTCTTCCAGATTTGGGCTGTATGAAAAGTCTTCCTTAACTGATTTATTTTTTCATTTCAGCAGAAGTGGGATATGGATAATAATTTATACCTCTTCTAAAATTGCTGATACTCCAGAATAGCGTATAGATCCCAAAAATCCCGTATTTCAGCTTATATGGCAATAGATTTTCATTATCAAATAATTTACAGTGAGTTTAAGTCAGACATTTCAACATATGTTCTTCCTTAAATAACTTTCATTAGCAATTAAAGACTTCATCCATAAGGGGAATACTTAAACACAAAGTCTCTGATTATCACCAAGACCTTGACTGCTAATCACACACTTTCATAAAAGTGAAACATTCCAAGGTTGACTTGCAAAAGCCACTGCAAGACTGCAACAATTCCTTGCTTTCATTTCTTCAGGACCCATGGGGCTCCAGTTGGGAGTACCTGGTGACAATTCTTCATCACACCCTGATTTCATGTCCCCCACAGCCAGGCCCAAAGGAACCCAGGCTGCTTTAGCCCTTGCTAAGAGCTCTGAGTGCAATGGGACACTGTTCCCTGAAAGCTTGAAGGGGCTGAATACAGAGGTGGGTAAACTTGAAATCCCCTGTTTCCTCAGGTTTGCTGTGAACCCTTGCACTTATTTACCCAGCTGGTTTAAACATTCCTACCCCCTTTCTGCATCTGCTGTAGTTGATGTGAAAAGCCTCCATTCCCTTGCAGTTATGCCTCAAGGTTATCATCTCCTTTGAAATGGCTTAAACACTCTTTTTCAGCCCTTTGACTTGCAAAAATGACCAGAAATATGAGATCAGAGGGGAAGCTACTATGTCAATACCTGTTCAAGCCCAAGACCACCCACACCAATCCGTGAGTTTGAGCAATGAAGACTGGTGTTTTCATTTAAATGAAGTGTTAGTTCTATCTATTACTTTCAAGTGAAAATGAAATAATACTTAGCTAAAGTTTCCAGTTAATGCAGTCATGATAATTCTGAGCTAAAATTTACCCAAACATTACAATGACCCAAAGGAGAATTAAAATGATTGCCCCGTAGAAGCCCAGCTCACTGCCATTTGTGTGACAGACTGAAGTTTGAAACACCAGAGTCCTAGAAACACCCTTGAGCACACTTTTTTAAAAGGCTGGAATGAACAGCTGGCTTTTGAACCCTGATGCTATTGGTGCTGTCGGCATGATGGAGCACTGTACCCTCATTTGTACTGATTGGGGTCAAATCAGCTCTAGCCTGTAATTTACCCTAACCACTGAGTCCTTTTTTCTAATTAGAATATCTGTCATTACCTATTCCTACAGCAATGATAACCTACTGAACTCTAATGAATCAATCCCATCTGCCTTGCTGTGCATATCCTCGGCCATTTCCCTGCTCAGAACCAAAAGAATTCACCGTGGCCCACAAGCCAGAATCACAAGTGCTGCTCCTTGGATTGGGATGTAAATGGAGCAGTTCTCCTGGGTTGAGCTGTGATTTTCTGCAGGATTTTATTACTGGAGGGTTTTTAAGGTCATTCCTCTGAGAACCTTTGACAGTCTACAAAGCTAAACACGAAATACCAAAGCACAGATGCTGTTCTTCAGCTGAGAATTGATGTCTTGTGTGAAGGAGAGAGGTGAAGGGCACGCAACAGCTGCAGTCCATCTAACCCCAAACTTTAAACTCCTGTCAGTTCATGCATTACAGCTGGATTCTCCCACCTTTGACACCTGGATTAGATCAGAGGCATCTGAGCATCACCCCAGCAGGTAAGAGATGTGATCCTGGCAGCTCTCACACAGTGATGTTCAGAGCCTTCAGTGCAATCATGTCCTGGAACAGTTCATTTTATCCTACCAAAGACGCCTTCCAGGCAGTAAAGCTGTGGAAGGCCCACGTGCCATGTATTAAGCTCAAAAACAATTTGGAAACCGCTGCTTATTTAAAGAGGATTTAACTACTGATTCCAGCTCATTCTGCCATGGACAGGAGCGTTTTGCAGGATAAAGAGGACAACAGCAGTTAGATTACTAACATGGCATCCAGTTTAAAAACAGTTTTGACAGGTCTACATTTTGGGGAAGAAGAGATTTGCTGTATTTTTTCCCCCCATAATTGTGCATATTCAATGTACTTTATTGCCTTACATCTTTTTCCCTTCATGCTTTTCTTCTTGCTTTCATGCACAACTTGCTGTTTTTTTCTGTGTTGAAAAAGGCTCATGAATTAACCAAATGGATTCAAAAATTCTAGAAACTGTTGTGTATCTGATACCTGCACTGACTACAGTGCAAGAGGCTGCATTTTTCTGGAAGAGGTCTGCTCATCGTCATTGTTTTACAATAGAACATTATCAGCAGCCACAACAAGAGAGTTTTAGGGAATCTGGAGACCATGGCCATGTTTGTTGAACCCAAGCCACTGGCCATGCATTTGCCTCCTGAAAGGATGGCAAAGAAAGTACATGCACCTTTCTAAATGATGCTTTTAGATTTTTTCCCCATTAGTAGTATTTTTCTCCATTACAGTATTTTACTGTAAAACTGTACAGCAGCTGTAGTAGAGCAGGGAGGCAACTTGAACTGAGAAAATGATTGCTAGATTGGGAAAATTTAGAAAAAAAATCCTTATTCTTCACATTATCCATTAACTCAGAAAAAAAATCCTTATCCATTAACTCAGAGAAGATCCCAGGTGCCTGAATGAGTTACAACAGCGCTGCAGAGCTGCACAGAAGTTGCTTACTTGTGCATATCAGCAGTGGCAGAAAAAAATCTGCTTTGATCAGCCTCACAAGACCTTTATGGGAATATTCTCTTTCCTCATGAGGGTGTTCTGTGACACACAGCCTAGTTATGCTGGCAGGAAGATTTGAAGTCTCAAGACTGGCTGCTCTGCACTGGCCTAAATAGGTGGCTGAGAGGGAGGATTAACTAAATTGTTACATTCTTTTGGCTAAAACACTGACTTTATGTGCAGCTCAAGAGTGAAAAGAGATGCTTCTAGCTTTTCAAGTTCATCGAAATTCATCCTAAATGAATCATCTCTACCATTTCCCAAGGGAAAGGCTTAGGAACATTCAGCTCGACAGGTGAGACGTTTTCCAACCAACTCTGGACTGCTAGATCTTGGCAAGAAACTCAAACTTAATTTCCAGGTCCAGATATTTGGTTCTGGAGCATGAAGAACAAAAGGCTTGTTTCTGGATTTCTCCACTGGCAATCAGTGATCTGCCAATAAAACACAAATGCAGCAACAACCCCCAGATATTTTGTCAGGATTGGACTGATGAACAACTGGAATTCTGTAGTGACAGATTCCATACCAAGTTCTCCAGAAGGGATGCACCAGGGATGCATTTTCATAAAGAGGTATATTAGATAAGTGCTGTCCAGCTGGCCTGAGCCTCTCCTGGGTCCCACAAGCCCAATGGCAGCAGGAACACCAATGTCCCATTAGTATTAATTTTGAAAAGAACAAGTTGCTTTCTAACAGCTTGATAGACTATTTTCCTTTCTAATCTTTCTAATCTGGAGTTAGCAAAGGAATGGATGGCAGCTGCCAGCTCCAACACAACCTCAGGACAGGATCTGGTGATGTCTGTTGGCTTCTTACACAACTGCACCGAGCAGCCAGAGCTCAGGAAGCGTTTGTACAATGATCTGAGGCACAGGGTGTGACTTTTGGGGCTGCCCTGTGCAGGCCAGGAGTTGGACTTGATGGTCCCTGTGGTTCCCTTCCAGCTCAGGGTACTCTGTGGTTCTCTGAACTGAACAGCAGGCTTTGCCTGGGACTTGAACACTGTGTTACACTCTTTCATTTCTTGGTTTCTCTGAGATTTTAAAATTCAAAAGCTGTGCTTAACTATTACTTATAATAGAATCCAGTTCTAGTCACTGTACTGTAAGGAAATACATTCACATTCACAGGATAATTATCATATAAGTTAAAATAAAGCTTGACCTATACTTAGTTAATCATATAATGGAAATCTCATTGTACTTGTACATCATGTATTTATACTTCTCAAACATCTACATAAAATCAACATTTTATGTAGGGCTGAACTATTTTACATATCGACTATTTGATACCATAACTGGGACAAATTCAGACAGAGAATTACCACACTGTACCCTTTAAAAAAATAAACAAGCCTAAAGAAAAAACTGACCAAAAAAACCCCAATATCTGGGTTTCTCTGGTGGGTTGACCAAAGCTGGAGATGAGGTGCCCACCAAAGCCCTTATTTGAAAAATATTAATGAGTTATTTCACCATAACTGTTATTGCTGTTATTACACATATTATTCTCCCTTGTTTATCAATAACTCATCTTTGCTTGTAATATTTCTGCTTCACCTTGACAGATACATAGATACTAATTTAATATTTTTTGCATTACCTTATTAATGTCGAGCTTGTACTCACTAAACACTTTTCAGTCAATGGGGTGCTTGTCAGCAAAGCCAGATAGCATGGAGTAAATCCAATTCAGCCAGTCACCCTGGAGAAAAAGCTTCAGGTGGCTCCTGGCAAATATTCTGGCACCAGTGATGAAACAGGACAAATTCAGCACGGTCTGGAGGTACAGGTTTGCATAATATACTGTTTTGAGCTGCCCAGGCAGAGCTGGAATAGCTCTCAGGGTCTGTCTTCCTGCTGTTAGAATGGCAGTAACAGGAGCTGCTCTCATGTTTTTTCTGAAGCCACTGAGCAACAGTTTTCAAAGGAGCCTATGATAACAAAGCATAGTGCAACACACCTATGCACACTTGCTGAAAGCCCTTGCAAAAGCAAAGCTTTAGATAACAAATAAGATCAGGAAAACCCTCCTGCAAAAACAAGAAATACTATCCCAGCTCTTCCCCCACTAATTTCCAGGCAGTTTGATACATAACCTCACTATTAGAGTGCTGTGGAGCTGCAAGTGTTAGCAGTTACTCCCAGTAGGAGCATGGACAAACATTTTGCAAACAAACCCAAGGGCACACTTACACTGCAAAAGCTTTTACCTCCCATCAGCTTCAGGAATACTCCTGATGTTTTCTACAACACCAGTTCCAATAAGACGCTTTGTTTTCACACTTTTCAATTACCATAACAGCATATTAAAGTGCAGAACACAAACTTTTCTTTCTAGGCCACAGTAATGAATGTTTATGGAAGGTCTAAACTATTATTTACAGGAGTATTTGGTTATGAATGTGAAAACAGTTTAAGTACACCAAGTCAAGCTCTGCAGTGCTGCCTTTGTGTTGCTCACCATTGGTATATTCTGTCCTTAGCAGGGAGCTCCTTGTACCATCAAAAGAACAGGAAAAGCTTCTCCATGTGCTAAGGAGGTACCAGAGCCCCAGGGGTTAATGGAATGGGCCAGGGAATTGATTTGTCTGCAGTGATACAGCAGAATGATGCACCACAGGATGACACTGCAGAATGAGGGAGCTGCACCCCAAGGGATCCAAGAGGAATTTTTCTGGTATCTGAGCACTTGATATAGCTATGTAAAATAGATTTTAATGTGCTTATGAGACTGAAATGGACCTGTATAAGGGCATCCAGCAAATTCTGCATCAACAAAATGTTTGCCACACAGAAGTTTAACTTGCAAATGCTACAGAATTTTCCTTATAGTTAATACAAGGGACAACAGCTACAGGACATTGATAGAAAATTAATTAAATTTCCCCCCCACCCCAGTGGATAACAGCTCTACTGTCTGCAAGCTGGAATGCATTCAGCTCAAACGCTGCCTGATCCAATTTCATAAACCAGCTTCTCCTTTTTCTTTTTTGTCCACTGTATGTAAATAGCTTGAAAATTCGAGAAGCTATCTCAAATTGGATCAATGGGCTACTCTCTTGGGCTTTTGGCTCTTACCATCACCCTAATTATGGCAGTAATAACAACAATCAGAACAGTAATAACAGTCATTTCTGCAAAGCCTTTACCCTGTGGCATCCTAAAATCTCTGTGGTCTCAAATGGAAGCGCTCACAAGGCTGGCTGCAGAAGGGCAAGGACACAGCCATCTTCCAGGGACCTGGCCAGCTGCACGAGCGTCATTTGTTTTTTTGTCTTAGTCATTTGTCATCAGTCTGGGAGCTTCTGAGCCAGCAGAGAAACAGTCTGCTTGTGCTAGAAGCCTGACCCTAGCCACTCCAGAATATTACATGCAATACTTTCTTCATCTGGCCACGGGGGCTGTCATTTCTGAGACACCATGCTCAGGAAGAACACAGTGGATGCTGAAGTTCCCTCTTGACTACCCAAAGAAAGAGCAAGGAGGGCAGTTTCTGGCCAGCAGCCTCGGGAGCTGTGTGTATAGAATATATTGTTACCCTGTGAAGGCACTCAGCCTCCCAAAGGTCACTTCCCAAGGGCATGGTGCAGCTCTGGAGGAGAGCAGAGCATTAGTGCTGCTCACCCCGGGCTACAAAGCAGATTAAAGCTCCCTCTGTTTCTCCAAAGCACCCTTTATTAGTTTAAGCCTACAAGCAGTATGAGGAACACATTGCAGGTTAACTTTTCCAAGTGTATGACAGCTCATGGGAGCTGTTTGAAAATACACAAACACCAAATCCAGCCTAAACAAAAGGGGACAGAAAATTCAAGGAGAAAAGGAAAAAAGTTTCAGCAGTTAGCACATGAACAGAACATGCTGTCCATCTGCTCTTGAGTTACTGCAATGACATTTGTACCTAAATTACCAGATCTAAGTGGTGATGCAGTAATTATAGTTTAGGAGCTTTTTCTATTTAGAATAGCCATTTTCTTCCTTTTATAACTGTCTCGAGCTGTACAATAGCCTGAAGTAGATCAGTTGCCTGAAGTTCTAGCCCAGAAATGCTAAATGAACAGCATAGCATTTTTAATTAGGTGAGTAAAAAGAGTTTAATTTTAAAGTATCCTTGCCACACACTCCTGTTGGTATGTCCATCTACCTAACCCAGCTCACAGGCCTGCTCATGGCAGTGCCTAGGCATGGGAGATTAATACTTCCCACTGCACCCAAGCCCTTTTCTCCTTTATAAAGGCAGTCTTTAATGACCATCCTGATCACAAACAGCAGGAATCAGTGCAGGACATTTTTATGGACTGCCCTACCAACATGGGGAACTGGTGCAATGTGCAGATTTTGGAGATTTCTGGATGAGTCACTTCTTTCTATTCCAGTCACAAGCACCTCAAGGACAGAGATTTTTTTTTTCCTCAGCTGACAGATAAGCTGCATCAATACCTGCTACTGTGATGGGGTTTATGTACAGAAGGATGCTAAGAGGTATAAATCCTTGGCACTCAGAGACATTAGAGCACCAAAAAGAGCTCCTATAATCTGCATATCTGAGACAGAGACTGCACCTGCAGCAGTGGGGACACAACCTGGGCTGCACTTGCTGGACACTTCACAGTGAAGGCAGTTTTGCCGCACAGGAGCTGGGGAAGCCCTGGGGTCAGGCCAGCTGGCCCCAGAACAGCTCAGTGCCTGCCACGTCCTTGCTCAATCCAACCCTATCCTGACTCTGCTGAGACCTGTAACTGATACCTGCTGCCAGAGCTGGCGGTGCAGCCCCTGCACAGGGAGAACAACAGCTGGGAACCATTCCCACATCACCTCCAGGAAACTGCTCACTGATACCTGCTCACTGATGCACTCCTTCACTGCTCACTGATGCACTCCTTCACTGCTCACACCTTCTTTCAGCCCTTCCTTCCAGCTCTGCTGCAATCAAACCCAGCCCTCCTGAAGTCAATGGAAGATTCCCATTGAAGCAGTAACTTGGAAGGGTTTTTTTCTTCATAGTCCATTTATATTTTAATTAATGTTATGAATTTTCTACTGTATTAATTTAATCATTTAAGTCCTTTTATGAAGTTCACTAATTAATTTCAGTTCTCAGTAAAGGCTTTCATTAAAGTATTTCTATTGTTGAAACCTTATTTCTACAAAATAATGGGGTGTTCTCCAGAAAGATATTTAAATGGTTCCTCAATTTTAGATAAAGTTACAGTGTGATAGCAATTACTCACTCTATACTATTCAATTTAAGTTTTATGATGTTTCCAGGCCCATATCTAAAAATAAAATGAAGGCTGGCTCCTTAGTAGCCAGTTGTTTTGATTTGAATTCACATTGCCACTATATTGCAGATATCTATAACAAAATAATTTAACAAACTGGTATGCTCTACTTAATAATTTCACATTTTAAAATAAATAAAGAGTGAGTGCCAACTTTTTTTTTTTTTTATATTGCCTCAGCAGCATGGGAATTAATTATCCTGTTGAGTTTTATAGATAATTGAAATCTTTTTTTCCCTTTTTCTTATGTGCCTATGAGGCACTGACCAACACTACAGCATTTTATGCACATGTATCAAAGGCTGTGAAAAAGCAGCGTGTGAGATCCCAATTCTCCAGGCTCCACACGGGGAAAGGAGCAGGGAAAAGAGGTTGTCCTGTAAAACCTTTGTGCTTTGAAGTTGTTTTAACAAACCTAGTCCTAATCCAGATTCTGCACAGCCACTACAAACTGAAACACGCGTGGGGCCTCTCAGCATCCTGTGCTCCTGATGTGCTGTGAGGGGGTGAAGAACAGCAGCAGTTCAGTGTGCTGACTTCCACCCTGCCTGCCCAGGGCCAGGCCCAGAGATGCTCACTCAGTGCCTTCATTGCAGCTCCAGGCTCCCTCTGTTCTCCCCAGATCCTCTGCCACCTCCCATGAGATAATGAGAGGGAGCCATCAGGAAAGAGAAGGGGAAAGAGAAAAAAGGAGAGAGAGAGAAAGGGAGAGAGAAAGGGAGAAAGAGAGAAAGAAAAAACTCTACCCTAAGGTATAGAGCAGAGGAAAAGGAGCCCATTCCAAACAAGCATGGGAAATTGGGATACGTCTTTGTGCTTACTATTTAACTTCCTGTGTTGCTTTTCAGAAGCAAGCAATTTTTTTTTTTTTTCCAGAGAAAGAGTGGAGGGGGTATTTATTCGGTAAGAACAAATAATTTATTTTTGCCTGTGTTTTCAGAAGAAATAAAAGGGCAGCAGTAAACAGCAGAGCTCCAGATTCAATAAGCTACTTAAAGCAGCTGTGCTGCTGTCTCCAGCCAGCAATGGGCTCATTTCAGCAGCTGCATGGCATTAACAGGAGCTGCTCCCTCTTCTCTCCCAATTAAATCCAGACTATCTGTGGGGTTTAACCCTGTAAAAATGCTATACTGTCCCTTCAGGGGAGAGGATTGGTTCCTCCATGAAATACCTCTAGCCACATAAACAAGACCCTAAATCACCAGAACTTCCAGAGCTTCCTCTTCTGCACATACTGAGAGCCCCAAGGGTGTGTGCTGGGGGCTGGCAGAAGGGTCCTCGGAAGAGTCAAAGCAGCCTCAGTTTGCT
>VYZP01075257.1:0-14622 GCA_013400635.1 Hypocryptadius cinnamomeus
AGTTCAGGGGGACAGTGGGCTGCAAGGACAGAATTTTAGAGCTCTTTCTACGTTTCTGCTTTGGGGACAGTTCCAGGGGACATGGGCTGCAAGGACAGGATTTTAGAGGATTTTCCATTATCTTACAGCCAAGCATTTCCCCTCCCTTCCCTCCCCTGAGCTCAGGGTCTGTTGCCTGCCCCAGCTGCCATCCAGGAGTGTCAGGACATGAGCTCCCCATATATCACAGAGCCATCCACTAGTTTGGGTTGGAAGGGAAAGCTTTGACTTGTTTGGATTCTGATCTTCCCAAGCTAACTGCTGAGTTTAAATCCATAAAACTGGAATCTGCCTTTAGTGGGTCCATAATTAGATTTTTTTATCCCATGTTTTCCTGCTCCTCACAATGGATATTTTTCCCATACTGCCATGACACTGGGCTTGTGTCTTCTTTTTTTTTACTTTACTCCTTTAAGCCTCATCTCTGCTCCTCTAATTTAATAAATTACTGAAATGATTTTTTTTTTCCCAGTGCTGGGGCTGGAGTTTCTGAGCATGATGAAGTTTTTCTGTGGAGATGCAGATCCCATGTTTTAATTACTGCTCAGGCCAGGTAAGCTGATCTGGGGTTTTTCCCAGGGAAACAGCCTTGGCTCTGGCAGTGCTCTGCTCCCACCATTGCTATGCAGCACCCTCCACCTCAGATGTTTTCTGATTTTATTTTGGGCAAACTCCTCGAAATCCAAAGATTTTCCTCTAGTTTGTTTTGCTTTGCTGGGTCAGGGGTTCTTGCTGCAATCTCTGCTCTTGCAGGGAAATTTAAATGGGGTTTTTCCCTCCTACTGCAAAAATCCAGGAAAAGAAAGTGTCTGTGTGGAGGGGAACTTGGAAAGGGAAAGGGAAAGCTGTTGTGTTATGCAGAAGAATTTCCTTGCTTCTTTTAACTGCCTCTCGAGATTAGAATTCTCTGCCTTTATTTTTAGCAGCCAGGCTGGTGGCAGGAACAATTCCTTCCCTTGGCTTTGTCAATAGGTAAATACCACATTTATTTTATTTAAAGCAAAATCTGGATGCAGAGGAAATGCACCAGTCCTCAGAGGAAAGCACGGAGAGCTGGGAATGCAGGCACAGCTTTCCTGCACTCATAACATTGCCATTAACACTGAATTCCTGAACGCTGGCTTTTATTTAATGGTAACTTTGTGTTTGAACAGATGGGGCTGTGCAATGTAAAGACAATCAATTCTCATACCACAGTGATAAATGAAGAGCAGAAAAGCATGTCATATTTTGAAGAATTTTTAACGTATTTATCTCTGTTACAGTGAAAGTTCTTCTAAAGAATAATTGCTGATTAAAGCAGGTTTTATCACAGGTGAACTCAACTCTCCAATAGGTAGAGGAATGTTGCCTTTTAGTTTTGATTTGTCCTTTTCTAACCCACCAAATCCCACTTGTGATTTGTGCTTTTACTGAAATAGAAAAGGATTAAGTGACATGGTGGAGCTTTAGATGCTGTGCAGCAAATCACACTGTCAGAAACTGGGAGAAAAACCCCAGGAATGTGAATTTACACGGAGTTGGAGAGAGCTCTTTTGGGTTGCAGGGTTTAAATATGATTATGAAAGGGGGTGGAGAGAGGCAGAAAGCAAGCAGAGAATCAGAGGAAGGCTGGGATTTAAATTTGGGTTATTTTCTATTTCAATCTGCAGGCAGATTCTCCTGAGGGAAGGAGCCCAGGCAGCTCTGGCTGAGCCCATATGGAAAGGCTCCTTTTCCTCCCCACGGGAATGTGCTCTCCAGCAATTCCCAATATTTACTGCCAGCACTGAGGGAATTAGCACAGGTTAAATCAGGCCATGGCTCCTCAGGCAGCTCCTGGGAGGAGGAGGAGGAGGAGGAGGGCCAGCCCCTGGGAATTGGGGCAGGAAAAGGTTGGGATCCACCAGAGCAGCTTGGGCTGGGCACAGTCTGTCCTGCTCAAATGTGGACAAAAAAACCTCTGGTTTGCTCAATCCTCAGCAGGGCAGATGGGGTTAATATTGAATATTGGTGCCTTTATCCCACCTGCAGGAGGGAAAGGCGTTGGGAGGAAATTCCCTGCCGAGGTCACCACAAACAGGAGCCCTGTGTGTGATGTGTAAGTGCCCCCAGCACGAGGAGCAGTAAAATTCCAGGTCTGGGAACTCCACTCCCAGTGCCATTGGTGCCACGCTCACTGGAGCTGGGGAATGTGTTCCCCCTGGAACGCTGCACCTGCTGAAGCCAGGCTGATCCCAAGATTTCCTGCTAATTTTCACTCACCTTTGCCAAGATATTTTTTACCTGGGCAGGCCTGACCTTGCTTTGCACTGAGGATCTGAAATTTACACTTCATACCTGGCTGCAGCCCCGAATTGTGAGAAAGGGGATGGGGATTTCAGTGGTGCCATAAAATCCTTGAGAGCCTGTGGAGCCTCCACGGGCGGTGAAATCCAAATCACCATCCCAGTGCCTCGTTAACCAAACCATTTCAGCTGCCAGCTCTTGCCACGGGTCGGTTTTGTGGAGGCTGAGAAGACAGAATTGGAAATGAGACCTAATTCCCCCCGTTTGGTAAAACAAACAAGCAGATCCCGTGGACGTGATGCTGTGTGTCACATCCCGGGTCTCTGCTCCACCTCCTCGGGCTGGGGAGCCTTTGATGTCCTTCCAGATTGTTCCTCTCACACAGCTTTGTCTGGGAGGGGAATTCCTGCCTGACAGCTGCTCACACTCCCACATAGCCACGCTGTCAAAATATTACATTCTGCCCTAAATTATTTGGTAGCAATGGGAAAAACACCTGCTCGCTGAGAGCACTTCTTCCTTTTCATTATCTGCAGGAATCTGGGGCGAGATGGATTATTTCCAATGGTAATGACAGCCCTGTGCAGGAGCAGGGAATTTTTGATTCTTCTTGTTCCACTCCTTGACATTCAGGTGCGTTGTTCTGATTCCCTTTTCATCATGTGGGAGCAGCCTCCCGAGGTGAAGGAGATATATCCTATTATTTATCCATTACATCCTGTAGCATATGATCTACAGAACCTTTTTGGGCTAACGGTGCAGCAAAGGCTGCTTTTTAATTATAAATACACATCTAGTATGCAGGCAGGCAAAATTGACAGGAGCAAGAGGAGAGCAGGAACAGGAGGAAGGGCTTGGAAGCACTGTGCTGTGGGAAGTTTAGAAAATTAGTGTTGAAATATTCAGAGGTGTGTTTTAATTTGATTGAGAAATGTGACATTTAGATTGACAGGCAATGCCATCCTGAAAAGGCATTTTTCTGTCTGACTGTCTAAACAGTTGCTATGTAATATTTATATTTGTCATGTGTTTTTCTAGATACAGTTCTTTAGATACTTAAATTTATCACATTAAAAGCCTCTTAAAGTTCTTATATGTAAGTTTTAATAGTATTTGGTGATTTATAGGGTTGGTTGGGGTTTTCTAGATGATGTTTCACAATATGATGGTGTCTGTAAAGTGAAATACACAATCAGGGGCACTCTCTTGCTTTCCTTCCAGATCTGCTCCAAGGGGAGGAGCTGAGCTGGCCACGGGGCTTTTTCCAGGGCTGTGTTGGGATGCCAGGCAGAGTTCCTGCCAGGATGAGGCTCCTGGCTGGGAATGGGGGATGCTGGGGATGGAGCTGGATCCTGTCTCACCCCAGAGCATCCCCTGTGCCCTGGCACTGAGCATGGAGCTGGATCCTGAGCATCCCCTGTGCCCTGGCACTGAGCACAGCAGGACAGGCTGGGAATGGGGGATGCTCAGTGTGGATCTGGATCCTGTTAACCCCTCAGAGCATCCCCTGTGCCCTGGCACTGAGCACAGCAGGACAAGGAGGGAATGGGGGATACTGGGGATGGAGCTGGATCCTGTTAACCCCTCAGATCCTGTTAATCCCCTGTGCCCTGGCACTGAGCACAGCAGGACAAGGAGGGAATGGGGGATGCTGGGGATGGAGCTGGATCCTGTTAACCCCTCAGATCCTGTTAATCCCCTGTGCCCTGGCACTGAGCACAGCAGGATGAGCAGGGGCAGTGTGCCCTTGGGGCTGCCCGGGGGGGTTGGGGCTGGGCAGACACACCTGGGCTGCTCCCCAGGGCTGCAGAGGGACAGGGGCAGAGCTGCCAGGGAGGGAGCAGCCCTGTGCCAGCCCAGCCCAGCTGTGACAGGCCGGGCTCTCAGGGGGACACCGAGGGTTTGGGGACATTTCCATCCCTTGTTTCTCCCAGGTTTTTATGGGTTCTTGCTTTTCTTGCTATCAGAATAATTCAGGCCACACCCTTTGCCTACAAACCCCTTGTGAAGAGCATGCCAAAACTTTTGGGTTTGGAGTAGGAATGAGCCCTGAGTGCCATCCCTTTCCCTGCAGAGCTCTGCCTGCCCACGAGCAGAGCCTGCAGGGAGGGCTGGGAGCAGCTCCTGCTGCCAAGTGGCAATGGAGATGTTTTTATGACATCTGCCAGCCATAAAATCTCAACTCCTTCCAGGGAAAATGGCAATTCAAAGCCTGAGGAAATGACAACTCCTTGTAAGACACACATAAATAAATAAATAAATGGATATGCAGCTTTCATTGACACACCTATATATATTTATTGTATTGCACTTTAATGTTCCCCCCCCCATCTATTGCTCCTGGTTTATTGCATATTTATTATCTGCAGGTAAAGATGAGCATATTAATAAAAAAATAAATCTATAAAATATTGAAGATGGAGGGGAAAGGAATATTTATTTAGCCAGGAGATTTATTCAATGCTAATGTGAAATATGTCAGCACAAAGATGACATTATTTGGCCCCTGTTCAACAACCCTCGAGGTTACAGCACCAATTTTCACTGCATTCAGCCCCACAGCAGGAGCCAGGCTGCTGCTGTGCCTCTGGAGTCGTTATTTCAGGAGTTCCAAACCAGGAGAGGATTCTGCTGCAGGCCCTGGAGGGGATGTGCCAGGGCTGCTTTGCTTTGCTCCTGGCCCCAGGAAATGCAGATTTGCTGTGCCTGCTCTGATGCCTGTAACAGTGCTTTGGATATGGGGAGAATCAGCTGTGGCAATTAAAAATGCTTCTGAGGCTTCAGCAGGCTGCAATAGCTGCAAATATTGGGCTCATAATTGACCTGAGCTGGGCTGGGCCCATTGTTCACCGTGGCTTTTACAAAATACCCACTCCAAACCCAAAAGCTTTGTCATGCTCGTCACAAGGGGTTTGTAGGCAAATGAGATTGTTGGTTCTTGCCTGACCTAAATTATTCTGATAGCAAGAAAAGCAAAAACCCAAGTTAAATTACTCTTTAGCAGAAATTCAGGCAATGGACACTTTTCCATGAATATTTCATGGCAGGCTATAAATAATTCTGTTGGATTTGGAAGAGCAGAAAGTGACTACTGGGATGATGTAGGGCATTTATGTAAGGCTGATTGCCTCGTGCCTGCTGCAAGAGAAAGATCCATTCATGGAATTCAAGTAACGTGTGGGCAAATTGGGCATTTTCCCATGAATTTCTCTTCAATTGCTCTTTGTTCCAACTGTGAAGGCTGGAACAGACAAACACAGCCCTGTCACTCACCTCTGATGGTACCTGAGAGCAAAAGGAGGTGTTTTCACAGAGCTTTTCCTTTTAGGAATGTTTTATTCAATATTCTAATGCCAGTGCTGAATGCATTGTGCTGATAAAATACAAGTTTGGTAAGTACTGAGGTGTAGGTCCCTCTGAACCTTCACTCACGTGTAAAAATCAGCTCCACCTGATGGAATGATCTTCCCTAGCAGCTGACTTGGATGGGATTTTTCTCTGGCAGTGGTGCTCCTCTCTTCATATCAACCAGGGGGAAAAAGAAGAATTAGAATTGTTTCTTCTCTATGTCCATGCAGGATGAATCTCATGCGAACAAACAAAGAAATCAGAATACCCTGTGTCCCAGGATCATTCAGGCTGGCCAAGCCCTCTGGGATCATGGAGTCCAGCTGCTCTCCCACCACTGCCCATGTCCCCAAGTGCCACATCCACAGCCTTTAAACCCCTCCAGGCATGGGGACTCCACCACTGCCCTGGGCAGCCTGGACACCTTTCAGTGAAGAACCACAGTTTAATCCTTCTGTTCCCCTCCTGGTTTGTATGATTTGTTCCAATCACACCCTGCAAACTTTCCAGGAACCACAATGCTCATCCACTTTCCTTTCCCTACCACTTTAGTTCTTTTTTCCCTGGTAAAACAAGGCTCCTTTATCCAGCTTCCAAGCTGTATTTCATTCCCCCTTTTCACCATCTCTAGGATCCCTTTTGTAATGCCACAAGTGCTGCTCGTCTGTGGGAAATCTGGAGAGCAGCAAAGAACTTTCCTGTCTCTCATCTGGAGTGTGTCAGGCCTGGCACACAGGTTCCATGGAGAGAAACAGGAGAGAGGAGCAGGAGCTGGGAAGTCAAGAGGAGATTTGATATCAAACAAATTCAAACAGCTGGGAAAGCCCATGGGAGTGCAATGAAACCTTCCAGGAGGTGTCTGCATGGAACCCTGAGCTCAGGGGGGAAGGACCCATCCCTGCAGCTCCTCCCAGGTGACAGGAGGAAAGCAGGAGCACTGGTGTGCTGGGATCACCATCCTGGCAGGAAATTCTTTCCCATTCTCTGCTGCTGCCATTCAGGCTCCCCCTCTGCTCCTTTTGCAGCTGCTGTGCAATTGCCTTGCATTGGAGTTTGCCCAAATTCCAGTTTTCCCAGAGTTTTTCTGTTTTATTTAGAGCTTTTCCAAGTGGTTCCTTGCAGATGTGGAGTTCTTGAATGCTCTCTATCCACCCTGGGAGATGGTGAGGATTCCTGCCACTGTGTGGCTGGAACACCAGGCTGGAAGGCAGGAATAACTCTGGGAGCAAAGCACAGTGGATGTGTTCAGGATCCTCTTAGGGGAGCACAGAAGGAGTTAAATAAACCAGAGCTGGAAGGACATTCCCAAATCCATAATGCACAAGATTGGCATTCTGTCTGCATACAAATAACTTGGATTAGCAGGATGTGCCATTGCTTTCCCCATAAAAATATCCACTCTCACATTATTTTAAGACACTTTCAAAATAGAGCCGAGTTAAAATATTTGTTTTAAACTATCCAGGGATCCTTGCACAATCTTTTTGATGGCTTTTTATAGCCCTTCTCCACCCTGAGTCATTTAGCAGCTCCCTTTCCCAAAATACCAGTGGTAACTCTCTCTCCATCTCTGTGATGGATGTTTGTGGGAATTCATCTCACTCCTCACAATCAGGCCCTTCAGCACTGCCTCTCCAGTCTGGGACAAATGCAGCCTGAACAGGGGGTTTAGATAAAATATTGGGGAAATAAGGTTCCCAGAGCAGCTGGGGCTGCCCCTGGGTCCCTGGCAGTGCCCAAGGCCAGGCTGGGCATTGGGGCTGGGAGCACCTGGGGCAGTGGGAGGTGTCCCTGGGGTGGCACTGGGTGGGATTTAGGGTCCCTTCCAACCCAAACCTTCTGGGGTTCCCTGCTCACTCGCTGTGGAGGTTTTTAATTTACCCCATCTCACATTCCACACCTTTCCTTTGGACCTTGGCATTTCAGTGTTGGTGCAAAAGCTTTCAGTGGCAGGAGGGGCTTCACGAGGCTCCCTCCATGTCCCCCATCAGCAGTGGGAGCGTTTGGGAGCTGCTCTCTGAACCTGGCCCTGCTCTTGCTTCTGCCTCTCATAGCCAAAGGTAACACCACAATGTGTTCTTGTCTTGCTTTCATAAATTGAATATCCACTTTTCTCCTGCTTTCCCTCAGGACCATCTGAGTGAAATTGTTTTCCCGTCCTGCAAAACACTTCAGAAACTTTCCCTGCCCAAACTGAGGTGAGTGGTTTTGCTTCTTTATTGCTGCTTTTCCTGCAAGCAATAGGTTCCATTTGCTGGGCATTTCAAGGTGCTTTGATCTTTATCAAGTTTGAATTTTCACTTTCTTTCTTTCTATTTTGGAATGAAAAGAATTCCTCAGCTTTGTGTTCTGCCAGTTCAGGATGCTTTCACATCAGCCCTTCCCCACAAACAACACTGGTTTGTGCCTGTTGGATTTTTAAATGGAAATATTGGATTGAAGTTGTCACAGGTGTTTTTTGTACCTTACCCCTCCCTGACAGGTGAGGGCCAGAGTATCTCCAGCTGTGGGGATCTTTTCCTTGGATTCTCAAGGATTTCCAGCTAATTTTGACATCTAAAATAGTTTCAAGTGCCCTTCACACTCTTTATTTTTCCCTTTTATCTGCTCTCCAGTTCTCCTGAATTCCACTTCTGTGCATTTTCTAGATTTCCCTCTTGTCCTGGATTGTTTTCCATCTCTTTCTGACACACAGAATTCCAGTCAGAGCTTGGTAAACTCTTTAAACCGCTCAAAGAAATTACCACTCTTCCCCGCTTTCCATCATCTCTTAATTCTTTACCTTTTGAGCAGCGTAGAATTTTCTCCTCCACCTGTCAGGCTGTGTGTAATTAATGCTGTCTTCCCGTTCTCCCAGCTCCCACATCCCTTCCTTCCCATCTTCCCCTGGCTCTGCTTCCTCTGCTGCTCTGAAGGCACCGATTGTTCTACCTGAGAAGAAGTTCAAGCTGGTTCTTGTGTGACAGCAGCAACATCAGCTGAAGTTTGGCTTGCAAAGTGCTGCAGGGTTGCCTGAGAAGGGACTGAAACTTCTCCATTCCAGTCCTCTCTGGGAGATAGGAAGGTGCCCATGGGCTTGGAATGAGAAGGGATTGAAGGGCCCTTCCAGTCCAAACCATCCTGGGATTTCAGACCCTGCTCCTCCCTTCCAGCCCAAACCACTCTGGGATTTCAGACCCTGCTCCTCCCTTTGAACCCAAACCATCCTGGGATTTCAGACCCTGCTCCTCCCTTCCAGCCCAAACCACTCTGGGATTTCAGACCCTGCTCCTCCCTTTGAACCCAAACCATCCTGGGATTTCAGACCCTGCTCCTCCCTTCCAGCCCAAACCACTCTGGGATTTCAGACCCTGCTCCTCCCTTTGAACCCAAACCATCCTGGGATTTCAGACCCTGCTCCTCCCTTCCAGCCCAAACCACTCTGGGATTTCAGACCCTGCTCCTCCCTTTGAACCCAAACCATCCTGGGATTTCAGACCCTGCTCCTCCCTTCCAGCCCAAACCACTCTGGGATTTCAGACCCTGCTCCTCCCTTTGAACCCAAACCATCCTGGGATTTCAGACCCTGCTCCTCCCTTCCAGCCCAAACCACTCTGGGATTTCAGACCCTGCTCCTCCCTTTGAACCCAAACCATCCTGGGATTTCAGACCCTGCTCCTCCCTTCCAGCCCAAACCACTCTGGGATTTCAGACCCTGCTCCTCCCTTTGAACCCAAACCATCCTGGGATTTCAGACCCTGCTCCTCCCTTCCAGCCCAAACCACTCTGGGATTTCAGACCCTGCTCCTCCCTTTGAACCCAAACCATCCTGGGATTTCAGACCCTGCTCCTCCCTTTGAACCCAAACCATCCTGGGATTTCAGACCCTGCTCTTCCCTTCCAGCCCAAACCATCCTGGGATTTCAGACCCTGCTCCTCCCTTCCAGCCCAAACCACTCTGGGATTTCAGACCCTGCTCCTCCCTTCCAGCTCAAACCATCCTGGGATTTCAGACCCTGCTCCTCCCTTCCAGCCCAAACCACTCTGGGATTTCAGACCCTGCTCCAGGAGGGGAAGGCAGCCCCAGCCTGGTCCCTGGAGATGGGGACAGTGCCCTGCTGCTCTCCTGCAGGACCCAATGGATTTTGGGATTTGGAATAAAGTTGCAGGTGCTGAGTGATGAGGAGTAGTAACAAATCTTCTTTTGCAGTATTTATATGAAATGACTGCAGTCCAAGGGGCAGGGAGCTGAAGCTGGGAGTTGGTTTCAGCAACTGAAAGTGGTTTTATTTTATCTTTTATTTTTAAGAAATCCATAAAAAAATGCATGTTTGGTTTTTATTTTTCATCTGATGTTAAAGATTTAGAGCAGGGAGCATGTTTCTGCCTGGATCCCAGGGCCAGGAGCTGCTGTGGCACTCAGGCTGTGCAAACCCCAAAGTTCTCTCTCCTCTGCCGAGGGAGGGGGTGTCACTCTGCAGGGGGATGGAAAAGGAAAATCTCTTGGCAAGAGCAGGCTTTTCCTTATGTTTTCTGCTTTTCCAATATGTTCTCTGAGCGTTTCCAAGTAAAACACTTCCTGACACATCTTCCAGCAAGCAGCAGGAAGGAAGTGTGATTTCAGTGCACATGGGGATCTGGGGGAGACAACAACCCCCAAAACACAAAGGCAGAGCGGGTCCCTCAGGTGATGAGCTCCCATGGATTGCACAGGAGGGTGGGGACAGCTCCACGCCTGCCAGAGCTCCAGGAGTGGTTGGACAACGCCTCAGGGGCAGGGTGGGATTGCTGGGTGTTGGGTTCTGATCCCTGTGGGTCCCTTCCCCTTAGGATATTCCCCAATTCCACGAAAGGCTCCTTGCATAACTCCAACTCACTGCTGAGTTGGGTCTGCCTGACTCAGCTGGAGGGAGCAGTTGTCCTGGTGCCTCCACTTTCCTGGGTGTCCTGAACATATTGGGAACACTGGGTTACTTAATTTGTTCTATTAATAAACATCATTCTTGCCGATGTGAGCGAAAATCAGAATAAAAGCCAAAGCAAGAGCTGCCTCACTGCTGCTCCCTTGGCTGGGCTCCACAGGGATCAGCTGTGGGAGCAGCCAAATCCTGCTCTGTGTCAGCACCCAGGGCTTTGGGAAGGGCTGGGAATTCTCCTCCCTGCACATTCCATGCTGTGGAATGAGCTTTGTGGTTCATGACAGTGGGAGGTGCCTGGGGTGGGCCGGATGGGCCTCGAAGTCCCTTCCACCCCAAACCATCCTGGCATTCTGTTATAAAACCATATTTTGGAAAAACACCAGGTTACTCATTTCCCTGCTGGAAAGAGGGGGAGAGGAGAGCAGAGCAATCTGCCAAATCATATTTTATGAATTGTTTTGGTTCTGTTTTCCTGCATAGCACTGGTTACAGTCCTGAGCCAGGAGCCAGGCCCTGCTGCTGCCAGTGCAGGACAGTGCAGTGGGCAGGAGCTGCAGGGTGCACAGCCACTAAAACAGCTCAGAGGAGAGCAAAGTACACAGGGCAGCTTTGGAAGGGCACTGGGGAATTTTATTTTCTGCAGGGCTAGAAGAACAAAGGCCCTGAGCAGTAAATGCTGGTGAGGAGAGCTCGCAGGGCAGGATGTGCTGCCCTGTCCCACACCTCTGCTCCCTGCTGCATCCCTTGAGTACCTCTGGTGACCAGCACCCTGAAGATGTGTCCCGTCCCAGCTCAATGCCCAGCAGAAATAATAAAAGCAGAAACAAACAGGTTGGAGTTTAATGAGGAGGAAAACCTAATTAAATGAAGAGCTTTAATTGATAAATGCAACATCAAGGTAGCAGAAGCTCTGCTTCTACCCGTGCAGAGTCTGGTGTCAGATCTTCTCTCTGAGCCAAGGCTGCCCTTTATGTGCTGGGTTTTGCATCAGTTGTGCTTGAATTTAACATGGAAATAAATCATTACCTGCCTTTTTGAGCTGCTTGTCCTCCTGAAAGGCAACAGAGAGCAAAAGCCCATGCAGACAGAAGGAGCAAGGCTTGAGTGAGTCAAGGGCTGTGCTCCCCAGGAGCCTGGCAGCTGAGCAGTATTGATCAGCTCAAGGTGAGCTATTCCAGCACAATGCACTTCTCAGGACCTCAGATTCAAAACAGCTGCAGAAAATCAGATTATTAGAACCAGCTTGCTGCTGCCCTGTCACACAGATCCCCAGGACGGGATTCACACTGGAAATAAAGGAATGAACCACCAGGAGAGCACGGACAGGAATTTCCACAGCAGTGCCACCCTTGGGTCCTTCACTGATGTGAGGTTCCAAACCCCACCAGCAGCTGATCCAGATGATCCCACATGGTTCTATAACATATAAAAGCTGCCACAGACTCTTTTCCTGAAAGTTCAGTGTATTCCAAATGCTCTTTCACTTTTTTTTTCTGCATCTGTTGCTCAGTTTACCTTTGGTCAATTTTTGCCCACCTAAACATCCTTATACCCACCAGGTATAAAATCAAAATCTCTCTGGTAATTCTTTGGAGAGAAGAAAAAGTTTTGACAAGACAAAGGGGGGATGGCTTCAGACTGACAGAGAGAAGGTTTAGATGGGATATTAGGAAAAAATCTTTATCATGAGGGTGGGCAGGCCCTGGCACAGGTGCCCAGAGCAGCTGTGGCTGCCCCTGGATCCCTGGCAGTGCCCAAGGCCAGGCTGGACACTGGGGCTGGGAGCACCTGGGGCAGTGGGAGGTGTCCCTGCCATGGCAGGGGTGGCACTGGGTGGGATTTAAGGTTGGGTTGGCATTTCCAATCCAAACTATTCTGGGATTCTATTCCATGGTGAGAAAGACAAAATGGGAGGTTAATGTTGTGTTGTGATGTATTTCCAGCATCTGAGAGATCAGCATACCAGGATTTTATTTATTCTGGTTAATCTGAATAAGATAGAGGCCTCGTGGTGCTCCCCTGCTTTAGCTGTTAGTACAGCCCCACTTGGCAAAAAAGGCACTCTTAGAACCCTCCTAATTGTTAATCTTATGTAACATGCTCTCATTTCTGTGTTTTACACCTATTTCTTTCATTCTGCCAGATTTCAGCACCTCCCCTGTTCATGGCCTCTAGAGTGATGTGCACAGCTCATCAAGCAGCAAATGGTGATCTCCAAAAAAAGGGGGAAAAGCTCCTTATGTCTCATTATCCTGGGTGGAGAGTGCCAGGCAGGAAGGTGCCCTGGGGTGCCCAGTGCCCTGAACCTCTCCCCACGGCTGCTGGGGGTGACAAACACAGGGTGAGCCCAGAGGGAGTGAGCAGAGCTGAGGGATGCTGTGCCTGAGCAAACCCAGCTTAGCTGGGCCCTGCTCATCCCCTCATCTGCAGAGCACTCGGCTCACCCTGGCATTTGAACCTCCACAGTCAGGGAGATGCAAATTCACGTTCCCCCTGCGTGAATCAGTGTCCGATTTTAGGGGCCAGCCTGAGGAGGCTGGGCAGGGCTGGGGGTGTCCCTGGAGGGGAGCTGGGGCTGCTGGAGGAGAGCTCAGCCCCTGCTGCCTGCAGCTGCTCTCCATCCTTCCCTGGGCTGGGATTGGGATGGGGTTGGGATGGGACTGGGATGAGACTGGGATGGGGTTGGGATGGGACTGGGATGGGACAGGGATGGGACTGGGATGGGTTTGGGATGGGACTGGGATGGGATTGGGATGGGTTTGGATGGGAATGGGATGGGATTGGGATTGGGATGGGACTGGGATGGGTTTGGATGGGATTGGGATGGGATTGGAATGGCACTGGGATGGGATTGGTATGGGATTGGGATGGCATTGGGCTGGGATTGGGGTGGGATTGGGATGGCATTGGGGTGGCATTGGGCTGGGATTTGGATCCTCCAGCTCCCTGCCCACGGCCAGCACAGGGGTGAACCTGGCCAAGGCAGCACCCTCCAGGCCGAGCAGGGCAGCTGCTGTGCAGCTCTCAGGCTCACTCAGGCGAGGCTTTCAGGCTCAGTTCTGAAGCTCCTGCAGCAGGGAAAGGATCCCTTGTTGTAGCAAAGGCTCTCATGCTGTGATTGCCTCTCATTTCCCTCGGCTCCAGCCCTGCCAAGAGGCACCAGATGACACCAGCCCCGAGGCTCCTGACAGTGCTTCACCTGCAGACTGCAGCTCTGCTCCCCCTCGGAGGTTTTGCCTGCTCCTGCCAGGCTGGGAGGGAGGCAGGCCCCAGGGAGGGATCACACAGCTGGCACAGGGAGGGGGTGCTGTGCTGGGCAATCACACATCAGGCATCTCCTGAGCACATCCTGCTGCTGGGGTCTGATTCCCTGACACATCCGTGTTTTATCTGTTTGTTTGGGAAAGGTGCCAGACAAAAGAGACACAGAAATTTAAATAAATGCAGGTTATCTAGAAGACAGGATTTCATATTCACTGCAGGCATATCAAGATGTTCCAGAGCTGAGAAGAGCACAAAGAGTGATGTGAGTGTTAGGAGCACAGATAAATTAGTTGTACACAGCACCGAGCCTGGCTCCTAAGCTGATTTTTTGCTGTAATTCATGTTCTACAAGCACAGGGAGAGCCACGAGAGCTGCTGCTGGAGCCACGTTTGGGATGGATGGAATCTCCTGGGCCAGGAATCATCTGTTACACTGCCTTCCACCCCAGAGCAGGATCCAATTCCCCTGCAGGGGCTGCTGAGGGCTGAGAAAGCACGCTGGGATTGAGGGGCTGTGATCTGGGGGCTGGGCTGTGCTCCTGGTGGCCAGAGCACCAAGGGAGCTGCAGTGCTTTGGGCACAGCAATCACCTCCCTTGTCTCCCTGGGCTTGGCATGGCTGGAGTTAATAAATCATTGCTGGGAGTCTGGAGCTCTGCTCCTGCACAGCACCATGAACAGCCTCACCTGTGCCTGCACAGCCTCACCTGTGCTGTACAGCACCATGAACAGCCTCACCTGTGCTGTACAGCACCATGAACAGCCTCACCTGTGCTGCACAGCACCATGAACAGCCTCACCTGTGC
>VYZP01075257.1:14812-29474 GCA_013400635.1 Hypocryptadius cinnamomeus
ATACCCCATCCTGAACAGCCTCGCCTGTCCCTGCACAGCACCATGAACAGCCTCACCTGTCCCTGCACAGCCTCACCTGTCCCTGCACAGGGCCTCCAGTGAGAGCAGGGTGCTCCCAGTGCCTCCAGGCTGTTCTGGGGACCATCCCAAGCCTTTGCATCCCAGAAGGTGAACTGGGACTCTAAGAACAGGAAGGCTTATGGGGATCACAAAGTCCTGGATGCCAAGGCAGTGATGAGAGATCTGCTGGGATACCCCCAGAATTTGGTGTTTCTGAGCATGATTTGAAATCCCAGTTCAGCCCATCTGGAGAGAAGAGGAAAAAATATTAATGGAGCTCCACACTGAGGCCTGGATGTCACAGAACCATGGGAAGGCTTGGGTTGGGAGGGACCTTAAAGCCCACCCAGTGCCAGCCCTGCCATGGCAGGGACACCTCCCACTGTCCCAGGCTGCTCCAGCCTGGCCTTGGGCACTGCCAGGGGTCCAGGGGTAGCCCCAGCTGCTCTGGCAATTCCAGCACCTCCCCACCCTCCCAGGGAACAATTCCTAATTCCAATATCCCACCCATCCCTGGCCTCTGGCACTGGGAAGCCACTGAAGTGATAGTGCAGAATATTGCTCTCTTCCATAGAAAAATTCTATTTAAATGCTTGTTTGTTGGACACAGCAAAAATGGGGTTTAGGTGTTCAATTTACCCAGGGCTCTGTGCTATGCATGACTGAATTTTGAAACAAAAATCTCTCTCTTGTGTTTTCCTGCCCTCTGCCTCCGTGTCCCTTCTCTCCCCCTGTAATTATCCAGTTACTGACTCTGCACATCAGGTGTTTAATGTGGGGGAGGAGGGGGCTGAACCGTTCAATTAATTAAGCCAAGTTGTAGCAGATCATCATCATTTTTCAAGGTGTCAGTTGAGAGATCTCTGGGAGTGCTGCAGATGAGCCAGGACCACCCGGGAATTCAGGCTCAGTTCCACCACAGCATTTCCCAGCCTGTGGAAATACTTGCCAGAGCTTCACGTTAACCCCCAGAAGCTACAAAGCATATTTGCAGGATTGTCCTGAACGTTTTCATTTCCATTCCTGTAATGCAGAAAAAACCCCAGTGAACCCCAGAATTTTTCTGCCGTTGTGCAGAGAGGATGTCTGTGGGGCTTTGAAAAAGTCAGTTGCAAACAAGAATTTTAGCTGTAATTAAAGCATGGAATGCTGCAGTTGGAGCAGGAAAGGAGGGGAAGGCAGTAAAGCAAATATCTCGTATGAAGCACAGAGATAAAAGTGAATTCTTTGAGGCTTTTAATGTGTCCAGGTAAGAAAACTCTCTGGGGTTATGCCCAGCTTGACTAATTTGAAGCCACACAAATTTCTGGTTTGCATCTCTGCTTTATCACACCTGAAACTCGTCTGGAGCTCAGTCAGTATTTGTTGGCTTTTAAAAAGCAGCAGCAGAGGCACTTCCAGCCAGTGGCTCTGGGACTGGAGAGGTTTTATGGGGTGGCTGAGTGCTCCCAGGGCTGAGGGACATCGTGTCCTGCCTGGCACAGCTCGTGTGTGGGAAACTTCTCTGCTAAGGACTGGGGAGATCCTTAATTCATCCCACAATCATAAGGGTATGTTTCTCATTTTTAAGGTTCAGCTCTGCTCCCTTTATGAATTTCTCCAGCACAGCTGTTTTCTGGCCCTTTTGTAAATAAAATGTTATTCTATTTCTGCCTTTGAACACCGGGAGCTCTGCAGCCCGGGCCCCCCTTTCTCTGTGCCTCTACATCTCTGTGGCACCAGCTGCTGCTTTGCCTCCACTCACCTGCAGCTGCTCCTGCCTTTAGTGCTCTGCAGCTGTGGGGTGGCAAATCAGGGGCTGAGAGGTGGGGCTGGGGTCTGCTCACCTGGAGGAGGGGGGGCGGGGCAGCCCAGGGATGCTCAGCTGCAGTTTGGGGTCTCTCTGCGGTGAGGAGGGCTCTGAGCAACACCCCGAGGTCACAAAAAGACTTTTCTGGGCCTCTGGAGGCTGCTGGAATGAGCAGGAAGTGTGAGCAGAATGAAGACAACAAGCAGGTAGGTTTATTTGTATGTTTTCAATCTATTTTATCGTGGTAGAATGCGTTTCTTCTCTTTGGAGAGCTCTGTTGTGGTGCTTTGCTGTCTTAACAGAAGAGGCAGCAATGTCTTTGATGTCTTTCTATAAAGTTTTATCTCTGTGCCCTGGCTGACTCAGAGTCTTGTCACAGTGACTTTTATTTTAATTAACCCAGTGTAGCAGGATTGGTTTTGAGGCGAGCAGGGCTCCTGGCCAGGGGCTGCTGTAGCAGGATCAGAATTTATTGAAGTGCACCCACAGGGTGTGAGCATCCCCTGCTCCTGCCTGGGGCTCTTGCTCTGACCCTGCCAGGGGTTCCTGCCCTGCAGGGCTGGGCTCTTCCAGATGTGACATGTTTTATCAAAGCCTGTTGAGGCAGGAGGTTTTCTCTGAGTTTGGTGTTTCACCTGCCTGGGCTGGGCTGTGGTTTTGGGTCTGTCTCTGCATCCAGGAGCAAACAGGGAATTCAAGGGGAGGTATTAAAAGGCCATAATAATAATAATAATAATCCTCCAGATGTGCAGAGAGTCTGTGGGTGTAGCCAGCAGCAGTGCAGGAGTGAAGCAAGGGGGTGGCAGATGGAGCCTGACCACGGGACCTCTTCACTCCCTTCCTCCTCCCTGGAACTGGAAGTTTACTCCAGAACTCAATTTTTGTCATTGTTAAAAACCCTGATTTGTCCACCTTGCTTGTCAGGCAGCTCACCTTTTCCTCTGTGCAACTTTGTCTTACAGTAGAACTGTTCCTTCCCTTTTCCTTTATTTACTGGCACCAAATCCAGCTAATTTCCCAGGCTAAATAAGCAATTTTGTTTTAATCTCAACCTCTGTTCCCACTCCTTGATCATCCATGCAGTCCTTGTATACACTGAAATTCATCTGTCTTGAGCAAAGATGTACAAAATTATACACAAGATTGAAAATTGAGCTCTTTGTGTTCCTGCCTGTTGGAAAAATGATGTGTAATAGGTTTGAACTTTTTTAATTGCAAATTCTACGTAAAGCACGCTTGGTCTCCTGCTCTTTTACCTCTGAGTTCCTGGTATTTAACAGGAATTCCTGTTGTTGCCTCCAAAGAACAGCATCTTTCACTTAACTCCCGCCAGGGTTCTGTGTCTCCACACCCAGCAGTGAAGCTGAGTCACTCTGTGGCTGGGCATGGTGGGCTGGAATTGGATTCCTGGGGTTTGAGAGGAATATTCCCACTGGATTCAGGAGAATCTCCTTGCTGCTGGCCTGGGGCTGTGGGTTTCTGCTGGCTGGGGAAAGGTTTGCTGCGTTTAGGGTGGGTCTCCAGGGATCTGTGGGGCCTGAGCAGCTCCTGGGCTGGAATCGTGGGCTTGGTGAGCTGGAAAAGGGAAATGCAGGAGAGAAGAGCTCTTGCACTATCCCAAAGAGCTGTGGAAAAGGAGCAAAGCAGCAGCTTCATCAAAGCCCCCAGAGCAGGTTCCTCTCCTCCTCTGTGGTCTCCTGTTGCCACCTGGGCCTGCTCAGCTCCAGCCCGAGGATCAGCTGAGCCTGGCTCAGGCTCCAGGGCTGTCCCAGGGCTGTTCCCAGCACATTTTGTGTCTCCTCCCTCCCAGCCCAGGGCTCTCCTGGCCTGTACACCTCTCACATTTCTCTTTTTGTTGGCTCAGTCCCCCCCAGGCTCTCAGTGCCACCAGGTCCCTCCTCAGAGAGGTGCAATCTGTTCATCCTGTATTTGCACAGGTGCTGCCCCCCAAAAAAGGGACTTTGCCCAGGTTATTCTCCATGACAGACTTTTGTAGGAGTCACTCAGCCTGTGACTCAGGAGCATCAGCTCTGCTGCAGCCATGTATTTGTTTGCTATGTGCTAATGTTTCTCCTTTAATATTCTGTTGTCTAATTGTGGCTCTTAATTGTGCTCATTACCTTAAATCATGCTCTGCCAGCCATCCTTTCTGACAGTGGCAATAAGGGGTGTTTTTTTTTCTCCCTGGAAGGTGCTTGTAGTTGAGTATCAGTGTCTCAATAATGAAGATTTATTGGCTCAGGCCACACAGGACTGTGTGGCTCTGTGGGGAAGCCACACACTGGGTTAGAAAAAAAGGCAGAGAAAAGTCAAGGCCTGTAAAACACTTCAGTGATGGGGATGATGGGGATGGCAGTCAGGAGAAGTGTGGGTCTCTGCCCAAACCAAGGTGGCTGAAGGAAAGCCCTTAAAGGAAAGCCAAGAAAGGTGTTTGGCACCTCCCACAGGAGCCACATCTTCCAAGACTTTCCATCCAGAATGAATTTGCATTTCATTCAATTTCATTTAATTTCATTTAATTTCATTTCATTATTCCATTTCCAATCAACCAGGCCCATCACCACATTTGTTAATTGTATCAGTCTGGTGCAAAGGGCTTCCAGACCTGGTTTGAAATGTGGGGTGTCTGAGGTGGATCCTTCTGACCAGCACAGGGCTCCTGCAGGGTTTGCAATCTCAGCAGCACCTGCTCGGGTATTTTTGTACTTGTGCTGGCTCTGAGGGCTCAGGTAACTCCCATGAAGTTGCAAATATTTGTGTTCAGAGCAGATACTGAACTGGCACACCCTGCAGAATGCAGATTTGCAGCTTGGGCTGGGGAAGAAGAGCAGAAAAAATTGAGAAGCCACTGCAAACAGAGTCAGGCTGTGATGGGACGAGTTAACAGCAGTGGGACTTGTGAGGAGATGACTAAAATCTCTTTTTGATGATTAAAAATGAGTGTATAACTGCTGGAGTTGTAATTCCTGTCACTGACGCTCCAGATTGTGGCACAAGTCACAGCTGTCTTTCGCAGACTTGAGAAATAATTATGTTTTACTCGAAGTATTAACATTTTCCGTCCTGTTTTATGGGGATTTCAGTTCCTTTGGATAAAAGCCACGTCTCCTCTGGACCTTGGCTTTCTGCTGGGTGGCTCTATTTGCTCTCCCTTGCTCCCACACGCCCCAGTCTGTGCAGCCAGGTTTGTTTTCCAGGATGCTGGCTCGCTTTGGGCGGATGTTTTGCTCAGTGCACGGCTGAGCAGAGCTCTGGAAGGTTCCCCTGCTCTGCTGGGCTGCCCACATTGACAGGAGCACTGACATTTGGGCAGTTTGGCTCCAGGAGCTCTGGTCACTGCGGGCTCAGCCTGTGCTAAATGGGATTTTGGCTCAGGGACAGGGAGCTGTGGGTCTGGGAAGGCTGCAGGTTGGAGCTCTGGGGTTTTCCTTCAGACCACTGAGAAGATGATTTGGGGAACTCTGAATTCCCCAGGATTGATTTAAAAGCTTTCCCCCTTCATTTATTTATTTCCCCAACACCTTCAGGTATGGATGGAATCTGTTTTGAGGGGAGCTGTCTCTGTGTTCATTATTTTATCATCCAACGGGAAAACTGCTCCAACCTTTCAACCCTCGAAAATCACTAAATCTTGAGGAATTTCCAGACCACCCAGTTTTATCTGTTTTCACTTAATTGCAGAACTTCTGAAAGAAATGTGTTGTTAAGAAAAATACCTAAATATTTATAAGAATAGGAAATGGTGTTGGAAGGAGCATGGGGATCATGGAGAGGCTGCCTTGACTTGCTGGAGGGCAGAATATGGCACTGGAATTATAAAAAAAAAGAAATCAAGGCTTTGTTTCCTTCTAAAACCAAGGAAAATGAGTTGAGCCCATAGCAAATGTGGAGGTTTAAATGAAGCTGAGTCAGGAGACTTCCCCAAAGAAAGATGAGCTTTTGTTTTTGGAAGTATCTTGAATTCTGTTTGAAGATGGATGTGACTCACTTGGGATTAAATATAATTTGTATTAGTTTTAAACTAATAAACAAGCACAGATTTGAGCAAGAAGTTCAGTGTTGTAGAGGCTGAATATTCTCTGCCATTTGGGAAGGTGCTGAGCTCCCTGAATCTCTGCAGCCACTGCTGCCCTCTGGATCTTCCACACTTTGGACATTTATCCACCTCGTGCTCCTGCTTTATTAACACTTTGTCAATAATTTTTTTGACTCTGTGCAAAATAAATCTCCTAAATTACGGGGCTGTGGTGGAGCTTTCAATTAGACATTACACAAAAGCTACCAGCTCACTCTTGTGCTCCTCTGCGTCCTCTGTGCCAATAAATCCTGGGGTCTGGCACGTCCTTGTGCAGACACTCTGCTGCTTCTGAGCAGGAATGATGTAATGGGGTTACTAAAAAGGGCGATAATATAGATTTTCTCCAGGCATTGTGTCATCAGAAGGGTGTAAATCTGACCAGTTTGAAAAATCTAAATCAATTTATTGCGCATTATGAAAATTCCTTGATATATTTTCTGTATTGCAGAACAAGTGCCCTGCTTTGAAAAACAGAGCTGTTACTTGTAAAGGGATTTTCCTAAATCAAAGCTTGGCCATAAAAAACTGAAGGTGGCAAAGCATATAATTCCCCCCCAAATTTGGATCAGACATCTTGTATTTTAAGAAAAGGAGACAGTGGAGAAATGTTTCCCCAGTGGTGACACCTGTAAATTCTCCACGAGTTATGTGATTCTTGACTAAAATCACAACTTTGGATGCCCAGAAAACATCACTGCAAATCTCAGTGCATCTTGTGTTCCGTGGTCAGAGCCCTGTGGCAGATTGTGCAGCCTGCAGAAAATGCCATTTTCCACTTCTCAGGGATAAAATGCCCCTGTGAGGAGCGTGTGGCTCTGCAGGGGTGACGTGGGGACAGCCCTGCAGCCCCGTGTCATCCCTCAATAACCCACATGTGATTATTCCCTGTCCCTGGGGTGTTCTGGGGCAGAGCAGCTGGGTCCTGCCTCTCTCCCCCTCAGTGCTGGCAGGGCAGCGAGTGGGGGTCACCCAAAATTCAGGAATTTTCACTCTGGCCTGAGAGGGGCACTGGGGGTGCAGTCAGGAGTGTTTGTGGTGTTTGTGGAGCCTGGACTGTGGCGTTTTCCTGCCTTGCTGCATTTCCTCTCCCACCTTTGCAGCCGGCCCTGCTGTGTGTGCTTTCCTGGGGCAGTCAGGGGGAGCTGAGCTGGGGCTCAGAGGATGATCCTCAGAGGATGATTTCCTTGGCATCCCCTGCAGAGGAGCAGTCAAAGCCGTGGGCTGGCAGGCAGTGTCTGCCAGAGGAGCTGCAGAGCCCAGGCATGGCCATGGGTTCGTAGATCTGGAGCTCCAAATGACCAAATCACACTGGAAATACCAAAGGGATTGAGCCAGGCCGAGGACTGACCATAAGCTCTGTCTCCTGCTCCAGGCTCCAGCATCCTCTGGGTCTCCTTTTGTCCCAAATTAAAGTTCCAGTCCAGCAAACTCTCAGGTGTGGCAGGAGACTCCAACACCCAAACGTGACATTGTCCTTTACTCAGGACAGAGGTTTTCTTCTAGAGCTAATACAGGAATTCCCAAACAGGCAGAGCTATGAATGCTATTTATAATTTTCCAGCAATAAAAATGTAGTTTTGATGTGTGGAAAGTGCTGGCAATTATTTACAGCCTCACCACTGTAACACTGATGTTATTGCAGTAATATTGAGGCAGCTGAGCACCCTGTCCAGCAGTAGCTGGGACTAATGAGCAAAAGCCTGGATATTTATCCATAAATTCCATGACAGCATTTCCAGCTTACTTGTCTCAGAGATTCCTAAATGAACATGGATTTTTATTGCCCAGTGAGGTGCTGGCTGTGTGGCTGTGGCTCTCTCACAGCCTGTTGATGGTGTCTGAGTGGGATGAGTTTGGGAATGTCCCAGAGGGCTCTGGAGTGGGGCTGGGCTGGGCTGTGTGCAGGGTCTGGCAGTTTGAGGCTTCATAGGATGAATTTACAAATTAAATTACAAATTATCTTCTGGATGGGTTACAGAGCCCTGACCCAGCTCTGATGGGTTTTCCCTGTGGGAGGTTGGAGCTCAGGGATCTCCCCTGCTCCAGGGACAGGGACAGTGCTGGGAGTGTGAGCTGTGATCCTGAGGGGAGTGCAGTGAACAATGCACTTTTGGGTGGGAATTATGGTGCTTTTGGGAGTTGTTCTGTACAAAGTGCCCATTCCTGGAGGGATCTGAAAGCTGGCTGGGGGTGGCCTTGGCAGTGTTGCATTAATGACTGGATTCCATCTGAAACTGATTCCCAGCTCAAAAGATTCCACGATTCCCTGGAAGCACTGATTTCATGGAGTTCTGCTTCCAGTGGAAACCCTTTAGAAATGAGGTTTGTGAATCCCAGTTTGGCGGGGCTTGTTGCACGCTGGGAAATGGAGGGTTTGGAGGAATAATTGGATTTCACTCCTGGTTTCCCATCACAGAAGCAAAACCATCCAAGAATGGAGAGGTGCTTTCTGGCTGGGTGAGTGCCCATCTCACAGCTCCAGCTTTGCACTCACAGAGATTTGATTTCCCTTCTGCTGTGTCCTGTGCACTGGAAAAAGTGGGATATAGGCAAAGAAGTTTCCAAGCTGTCTTCTTTAGTGAATTCTGTGAACCTTTTATTTTTAGATTAGCAAAATAGGTTAATTCTAAGAGTTGCTAATTGCTCAGCAGCTTTTATTGATAATTTTTAAATTTCTCAACTGTTTTGACTACCAGGCTTTTCCATTCCTCTGCTGTTTGAAATGATTTTATAAGATATCTACTTAGGTGATTATTATGAGCTAATAGATATTATGAACTATTCACAATTCAGATTTCAAGATGTGCAGATTGAATTTGAATTAAGTGATGAAAGATTTCTACCGTGTAAGGATAATTTTCAAGGGGGGGAAGAAATAAACCTCAACCCATCAAATGAGATATTAATTGCAAATTATTAACTCAGATTTAATCAAAAAGGATTTTTTTTAATATAGGAATTAGAAAGTATATTAATCTAGTTTTTAAAACTGTCTTATGGAAATGAATACAGAAATATGTTCTCAATGGGAAATTGTAATGTTTCAAGAATACTGTGTTGAGAGAGTAATGAATACATTAGGAAAGAGTAATTGCATACTTTAAAGGAATTATCCAACTAATCATAAAATTCCTGTTGGAAAGAGTGATTAGGAAGTGTTTGCATTTATTTAAGTACAGAAGTTGGAAACTGACAGCAAGGGTCAGAACCCCCTGTAATGAGGAATATTTGACTGGTGGGTGACCCTTAGGATTCCATAAATAACTTTTAGGAGTTCTGGTGTTTGAAGATGGCAAGGGAAGAACCCATTTCCTTCTGTGTGGCACAGCCTGGGAGCTGAACTGGAAAGGTGAGGGAGGGATGAACTGGCAATTTCCTTGGGAAAATGTCAGTGGGCAGCCCAGGCTGAGCCTGCCCGGCTGTGCTGTGCCCTAGTTCCAGTTCAGATCCTGTTTTCCTGTGCAATTACCTCCTCTGAGATGGAGATAATGTTCAGCCCTGATTGCAGTGGAGGGCCTGGCACAGTTCTGCTCCCCTGGCACGGAACCAGGGCTCTCCTGGAGCGCTCAGGGCAGATGCTCCCAAACCTTCCATGGAACCGTGCTGGAATTTGGGGAAATTATGTGTGATTTTCTGCCCTAATGGCTTAATTTCCTGCTGGTGGGTGCTGTGATGGGCAGGTAAATAACCTGTAATTTTTGCTTCAGTGGCTATTTTTAGAGCAGGTTCTGTGTGTATTATGTGTCTATTTCCCTTGTGCATGGCTCATCTGCATGTGCTCCCTAAAACATTTCCGTGTCCTTCCCTCTGCCAAACTGTGGGACTGGAAATGAGGAGTTTAAACACTGGGGTCAGGCCAACTGAAAGAAAAGGAGGTGCAAAAAAAGGCAGGGGAGCAAAGGGGTCTCGCTCCATTGTGTAAAAGAGTATTGATTTTTAATTTAATTTTTTTGGGTGAACTTTGGCTGCTTCTCCATGAGTGAATCAGTCAGGAAAGGATCAGAAGATGGAATTCAGGAGAGTCCATCTACAGTGCTCATGGAATAGATTTTCCTGCACACTTTGCACAGTTTGCCCCAGGACCAAGCTGCAGGTGTCGCTCCGAAATCCCAGGAACTGTTTGGGGTCACATTCACCTGGCTCTTACCTACAGCTTTAACATGGCCCAAACCAATCCATTTTTTAAGCACTTTGGGAACAAAGATTCTAATTCAATTTCCTCTTCAAGAAGTCGAGTTGGTGTTCACCAGAAGTGCTCTGTGCCTTGCATTAATGCCTGCTAATTGGGACTGATGAGAGGATTTGTTTCTAATCCGCTCTGGCTCTGTGATGCCAGCCCTGGTGCACGGGGAGCCCTGCCAGCTGCCACGAGGTGCTCCTGCTGACAGACAGAGCAGGGCTCTGGGAAGCACTGGATGTCCTCAGGACACACTCAGCCACCAGCCTTGGAGATGACAACTCACAGTATTGAGGAGGTTTAGCAGAGGGCTAAATTAATGCAGTGCATTAATTGTGGTGTCAGGAACATTGTCCTCACCTGGCTCAGGCAGGGCTGCCACTTCTCACTCCAAATTCCTCTCCCTCTGAGCTGGGCACAGAGTCCTTGAGGGAATTTCCAGGGAATGAGGTTATGGGAGGGAATCTTGTCTCCAGCTGGCACTTTGTGTCCCCTAAGAGGGTTTGTATTGTTTCTCCTGTGACATGCAGACCCCATCCAGGCTGCTTTGTCACCCTGGGCTGTGGGGTGGCTCTGGGGCATCAGCACAGGGATTGTCATGGTCCCTGTCCCCCCATGGTTGTTGGATGTTAACAGCCAAGCTCATGTGGGTTTTTTAAGCCTTTGTGTTTGCAGGATTTTTTGGGAAGCATCACTGAACACCTTTCCCTGCTGTGGGTTCATGGAATTTTAGCTTGGCTGGAGCTGAGCACCCTGGGACAGTGGAAGGGGTCCCTGCCATGGCAGGGGGTGGCATGGGATGAGGTTTAAGGTCCTTCCAACCCAACCCATTCCATGACTCTCTACCCTGGGCCTTGCTAATCCCCAGAGTAGAATAAATTCTGTGGCAGGCCTGAGTTTGCCCACGTAGCATCACGTCGTGGCTCTCATTTCATTCCAGGCTGGAATCTGCTCTCTCTTCCTAAAGTGAATTATTCAGCAGTGTCTCCTGGAGCTCAGCAGTGTGTGCTGCTGTGTGCTCAGTGCTCTCATCTGAGAAATGCCGTGGCATTGTGGAATAGGCAAGTCAGGGAGAAATCCTTTGATCAGGCAGCTTTGTTGCTGAGAAAAGAGAGCAGAGTTAATGCAGAGTAAAATAACTTCTTTTCCCCTAAAAATTGGCTATCTTTCCAGATAAATTTAAATAATTCATGGCAGTTTACTGCAGATTTTAATTTAGAACTAATTAGAAGCGCTGGTTCATCACATGTGCTCTACCTCAGAACAGTTTCACCTTCTTTATGAGATATTTTTATATGGTTATTTTTGGCCTGTAATTAATGTGGATTTAAAAAATACTCGCTTTAATATTATCTGGGTAAAGCTTAAAAAAAAAAAAGGGTGTTTTTTCTCCCCAGGGACTGAGGGCTCTGAATCAGAAGCAGCATTCATTGGTGAAAGGTTAAAGCCTTTAAAGCTGTTCATGGGAACCTCTGGGATACTCTGCACTCCTCAAAGTGTCTATTTCTGTGCTCTCCTCTCGTGGCACGAATTAGAGCAGGCTGAGTTAATAACCTCCCTGAGCAGCCTCCTTTGCTCAGCAGCACATCCTGACACGTTTTTATCAGCCAAAGCAACACTTCAGCCTGCTTTGTTGGCACCTCCTTGTCCTGTTTCAAACGCTGCCATGGCCTGGTCCTCTCCTGCAGCCCCTGGAATCCCTGCCTGGAGCTGGGGTTGGTGCTGGAAGGTGCCCAAGGGCTGCTCTGGTGGCCCTGGCCGTGTCCTGGGGCCACTCTGGGGGCCCTGGCCGTGTCCTGGGGCCGCTCTGGTGGCCCTGGCCGTGTTCTGGGTCCGCTCTGGGGGCCCTGGCCGTGTCCTGGGGCCGCTCTGGGGGCCCTGGCCATGTTCTGGGGCTGCTCTGCTGGCCCTGGCTGTGTCCTGACTCCTGAGTGCAGCAAGGTGGCAACTGGGCTCTGCTCCGAGTCCCCAGAGTGAACGGCCTCAAGCTGTGCCAGGGGAGTTTAGGCTGGACTTTAGGAAACATTTCTTCATGGAAAACACTGGCAAACACTGGCACAGCTGCCCAGGGTGATGGGGAGTCCCCTCTGCATGTGGCACTTGGGGACAGGGGTCAGGGGTGGCCGTGGCAGTGCTGGGGAGTGGTTGGGCTCAGTGAGCTCAGAGGGCTTCTCCAGCCTCAGCTCCTGGGATTCCAAGGCTCTCTGGAGTTTGGTGTTGCTGGTTTTATTGCTAGGTGCTGCCTGGGAGTCCAGATTAAATTCTTAGCTTTAACTTCTCCTGAATTCTGATAAACCCATGTCATGTATTTATCCATTTAATGTGTTTATTTAGCTTAGCCTTCGTGGTGGCACAGGCTGAGCTCTGGTCTCTAGGTCTTTATTGTCCTTATAAAAATCGTCTTCACTCAGTCAAAAAAGGAGAATTGTGTTGGGCAGAATTTGCATCTCAAATCAAAGAGCAAGTGATGGAAAGGGAGCCTGTTCTATCACCCTTTTCCATTGCTGTCCCTGTGCAGCAGCAGACATTTCCCCACTATTTATCAATAATTTGAGTATCAAACTCGGGCTCCGTGCTGGAAGTGCTGTTGGGGTGCAGGAACCTTTGGATTCTTGGATAAAAGCAGAATTCCATCACGGTGCATTTCCGTGTGAGACTGGTGCCACTGAACAACAATAATCCACTTTCATGGCCAGCACTAGAACAATGGAATTGTTCTATTAAGTTTGTTCAAGCGTAAGAACTCCTGCTAATAAATTAGAGAAGGAAAACGAAAAGGCTCTTGTGGAGGATGTCCAGTGGAACCAAGGCCAGCCTGCCTGAGATCCTTGTGGTCTGGGATCTGTGGGGCTTCAGGGTGAACTTTTTAGTTAAACTGCTGAAGTCTGGACTGAAAATGAAAAAGATTTGAACATCATCCTGGATTTTTATTAAGAGATGGGTATAAACTTCTCCTGAGCACTAACCACAGGATGGCACTTGCTGTACTTGGTGGATTAATCGATTTATCCAACATTCCCTGGGTAAGGAAACATTTCCCACCTGGGACTTCAAACAGCTGAGTTAAGGGCCCGAGGTGTTTTGTAGTGTTTATGGATTTAGCAAGATCACACCTGGGGAGATTTTCTGTGACTCACCCAGTGTTACCTTGGTTTGTATCACCTACACCTTAATGGCAACTCACCTGTGCAGCTCTAACCTTTGAGCAGACAGCCTAACACCTGCTGTGGTACCTCTCCTTCTGTCTGGTCATCATACACTAATCCAGGTACCTCTTGATGTATAGATTCTGCATCAGGAAACTACAGAAATGTTAGGAGGAAGTGATCTTGCATAAAGAAAAGCAGAACCAGGGAAAATGCAGGGGACACCTGTCCTGTCCCTCAGCTGGGTGACTCAGGTAGAAAAGTGTCCATCTGGTCCTGAAATAAAGCAGCCATCTCCAAAGGGGGAGCACTTAATGGATTTGGGGGTTTGTAGTTTTTTCCCCCTTATTTCCTGTTCTCTTGACTGGGAGAAGTGCCTTGAAAAAGTCGAGCTCCATAACTTAGACTGGATTGCTGTCCTCTAGCAAAGACTGTGCTCTGCAGCTCCCCAGGGGGTTGAACAAATAAATGGAGAAGGATTAACACCAGCTTGTGTGGCTACCAAGAAGTTAAAGCATTACTTAAAGCAGTAAAAAGGATGTGAAGATTTAGTGCTGCTGTGCAGGGCCCTAAATAACAGCAAATTAACTCATAAAACATGTCAGGCCTTGGTCCTTCAGCCACTCCATGCGTGTGGAGCTGCCCCTGGAGCCAGGCCCTGGGAATGTGGCTGGAGGCACCTTGGGAGGAGCTGCTCAGAGGTGCACAGTGTTTGTAGGAGGCTTACATAAGGCAGAGATGGAGTAACTTGAAAGAACTTATTCCTTTTTACTTTTTAGATTTTCTTAATGACCTTACTGTAAATGGAAGTGTCTGTTCTCTGAGAGAAATATTCTTACATTGGGACTGGGAGAAGGAAAGAGCAGGAGAACACTTGCTGATGTCAGCCTGAGGTTTGTTACATAAATCCAGCTCCTGGGGAGGCTGTTAAACACCACAGTGATGGCTGTGGCTACTCCTACAGGAGCTCTTTAGGGTGTTGGGAAAGTTTCACTGTAGTGAAGATTTTCTAAAGTATTTTCAGGCTTTGGGCAGCAGCAGAGCAGCCTGGCTGCTCCTTCCCTCTCCTCCCTGCCCTGGTGCTGTCTGGGGGCTGCAGTAACCACAGCAAGAGTTTTATGGGCAGATTTCTGGGTGTGTTTTCAGTGTTTTAGTGGCTCTCTGTGGGACAATAGGAGCAGGGATGCTGTTGGCTTTATCTTCGTTTGTGACCCACCATCATGCCTGTCCTTTGGCTCCAGCCCTGTGCTCACTGTGCCCCTGTCTGTGCCTCCAAACCCTCACTCAGGAGCCTCTGGAGCAGGAGGATCCCGCCCTGCTCTCCAGCATGGACTTTCCTGCCACCTGGAACACGGACTGGAATGTTTGTGGAACCTGCTGGGGCTGCCCCTGGATCCCTGGAGGTGTCCCAG
>VYZP01075259.1:0-18241 GCA_013400635.1 Hypocryptadius cinnamomeus
TCGTCTATGAATTATCATGTGGGCAAGGGTCTACAGCTAGCCAGAGTAGACCCCAACAGCCTGGCAGAAACACGATTATTCAACTGAACAGTGCTTGCACAGTGCCAAGGTCTTCTCTGTTTCTCCTAAGGAGAGTAGGCTATAGGTGGGCAAGAGACTGGGGAGAGACACAGTCAGACAGCTGACTCCAAGGGAGTATTCTCTACCATGTAACACCGTGCTCAGGAGCAAAACTGGGAGAGAGTTTATCAATGGCTGCCATTTGAGTGAGGTGGTGAATAGTTGCTTTTTCATCCCTTGGTTTTCCTTTATTAATTTTTTTTTTAACACATTAAAATGTCTTTATCTCCATCCATGTGTTTTCCCACTTTTACCTTTCTGATTCTCTCTCCCTTAGCTGGCTGCCAAGGTTCACACACAACAGCTGGGTAATGAGTTCTTACCTTGAATACAACTCCCTGCAAATGTCTATGCCTTTGTTCGTCGAAGATGAGACTGTGACCTGGCTCCAACAAAGGCAGGGATGTGCTGGTAGGACAATACCTGATGCATGTAGAAAATGTTCAAAAGGGCTTAAGTAATCTAAAATAGTTTTAATACATTCACTCTTTTCACTGCATAAACAGAACTGGAGCCATCAGGATAAAAAGGAAGTTCTGATGGGGGACAAGACAACAGAGGAAAAGGCAGGCATATGAGAGAAAGGTAAAGAAAAGTAATGCAGAGTTTCTCTGGGGAGCTATAGGTCAGCCCATAAATTTCTGAATGACGATTTCAGAGTTAAAGGTAACGAGGGAGTCTCTAGTGCTTCATTGCCTGGAGAAAGAAATTCTGATACCTCTTTCATTGCACAACAGAGACCAAATAAATCTGTAAGTATGCCTTTTGCAGGACAACAGGCCACTAAGAAAAAGCAAGCATCAAAGTATTCCTTGCAAAGACACTGGCTATGACATGGAGCTGTGGTAGGTCGTGTTTCCTGCTCAACACAGCCATTTGCTAAGAAATGGATGCTGGGAGGTGATTGCAGGTTCCTCATGCTTTGGATGTATCCAGACTCACCAATTAACTTCCCCAGCAATTTGCTGTCACAACTGAACTTGGAAAATGAAGCATTTGCTCATTTAAGTAATGCTTAGGGAGCACTCTCTGCTGATGATTCCACCTGCCAGGGAGTGACATCTGTATGTTGGCAGAAGAATAGAGTTCACAGAAATTTTGCAGCTTCTGTCAAAGCTGTTTTTCTCTTTTCTGACAAGCTGCTTTTCCTCCCATCCACATTCTTTGCACAGTTGCTTCTCAGAACCAGGCCCCCAACAAGGTATTGTTTGAAAGGGATAAACATAGCAAGGCTGGATTGTTAAACATTTGTCAAGTGTTTGTGATATTTCACAGCTGGCATATAAAATACCTTGTGGAAGGACCAGGCTTAAACCTTATTAGCGGTTCTCTGTAGAGTGAAAAAACACTTTTTGTTCTGAATTTGGCTTCCTCTTTTTGGTCACAGGAAGATAAAATCACAGACACTCAGGGAAGGTAATTTTTCATTCTTCTCCTCCTTCATCCACACTCTTTTGAAAAATTTGACCTCTTCCCACAATGCACAACTCATTCTTCAGCATCTCTCCCATCCACTCCTGCTCTCACTCTGCTCCAGGAAAGGGCTCAGATCACAGTAAGGCACTCTGAAGGAGAAATCCAAGTGTGGTCAAGAGAAATGAAAGTCTCCAGCTGCTCTCAGCTGTTCTCCTCAGTTTTGGCACTGCACCAGTGTTGACTTTGAAATATAGATAAGGTTTTGTTTCTTTTTGATCTGTCTCTATTTCTTCAACGTCAGCACTGGCAGATGCATGCTGTGCTTAGTCTGCCCTCCTGTCACCATATTCACTCATATGGATTGTACCTAACAGTTCACAGCACATCCCTTCAGCAGAGGACAGATGCTGCTACTGGCTTTGTCCCTCTCCTACACCTTTTTCTGCATAGGGAGTGAAAAAAATTCCTGATAAATTGAGCAGCCCATATCAGTCCTCAGTGATTGAAGAGTAAGCTCCAAGTGCACACTGCAAGGTGGCAAGTATTCCAAGAGCTTTTACTCCTTTGCAAGAACTGTGTTTACTGATCAGTCAAAATCCCTGCTTTTACTCTGTTTTTTGTGGGCCAAGAACAGACTGTCCCTAAGTCCTCTCCTGTGCTTACAGTTTGATAAGATAGAGTATTGGATGGTCAAAAAAGGCAGTTTTCCAATGCGTTCATGTTTCCAAATAGCTGGCACATGGTGAGTCCTCTGCCAAAGTGTGCCTACTAGCCTGTTAACAATATGAATCATGAATATGAGTGACTTGAGAATCAAATATTTATGGTGGATCTGAAACAAGAATGTCCAGGCCTACTGCCATGCAGAAAAAAAACTGTAAAGCCATTTTTGTTGTTTTGTTTTGTTTTGATTTTTTTAAGTTTTCATGACTGGAAGCCCAACAATGCACAGTAATTTAATGTTTGGGATTTGGCACGAGATCACGAACACCATGAAGGTTTCTTCATAGTTTCATTAGCAGCAGTAGCAGCAGGAATGCTGCAGAGTGAGTGGTTTCCTTCTTCTCAGCATGCCTGCTATTAATACCCATAAAAATCTCTGAAAAAACTGCAAGGAGATATACCTAAGACACAATTTTACTTCCTCCTACCCTTCTATTTTTCAGGCTGGGCAAGAATCTTGTGGTATTTTCAGTGGAAATACTGAGAGACAAGTGCTTTCAGAGGGATTTCCATCAGCCTCACAAGGACAGGAACATTGCTCTGGCCATTTATCAACAGAGAAAATAAATCCTAATATCTATGCCAGTCAAAGTACTTGGCGGGGGAATACATTAATCCAAGAATCTGTGTTTGAGGGGGATGGAAATGACACCAGATGGATTTGCTCACTACTAGCACTTGTTTGCTATTCTTGACAGCACAAAGAAGGCAGGGGTTATGTACATAAAAAGTCTAAATTGCTGTTCATTTGGACTACATGATCTTCCCTCTTTCATTCAGTGAAACTGGCTTTCTTTTGCTGCTTCGCTGCTCACTGGCAGAGTGTCAGGGTGGCTGATAGGCCTTGGCCATGTACAAAGGCACTGGCCCTGCAAGAGGCTGTGTGGACTGTGCCCTTTCTGCCACCTCAAGCAGGCTGGGAATCTTGCAGCATCACAGACTTTCCCACTACAGCAGAAAACAAAAGAGAAGACTCAGTCTTCTGCCCACTCTGTGTCTCACACAAGAGACTGATGGCAGTAGAAATGTACCTTTGGGCATAAAGCTGTCAGCTGGAAACAGAAAAGTAAGACAACTGGAAAATGTTCTACCACAATGAAGAAATTTGGGAATTCTTTACTGTTGTCTTTTGCTGGACTATCCTGTGAAAAGCTTGGAAAGATATGAAACAAACAGAAGTTTGTCTTCTTGCCTCCTTTGGAAGGTTGCTTAAAATGTATTCTCATTCTGCCTGTGGCTCCCAGGGCTAGGAAAGGCAATTTCAAATATCTCATATAATTTTAACAGGTGACTTACTCTCCATGAGATTTACTTAGAGGAAAGCCTTAAGAAATACAGCCTTTGAATAGGATAATAGTAGAGGAAAATCTACTTCCTACAAAGAATTTATAGCTTTCCAAATAGTCTCAATTTAAAAGAAATGAAAAGGGACTATGGTCTATTGGCTACGGCATGAAATTAATGCCAAGGAAATCCTTTCAATAAGGGTCTAGATATCTTTCAGTTAGCTTGGGCTTAGCTTTCTGTTGGTACTGTCTATTGGCTGGCATCCTATGAAGATTACAAGATCTATAACACTGAAAACTTGTAGTAAATTTTGGAGTCAGAGTACATGTTTGTCGCCTTTGCCTGTCAATGCATCTAATCTGAGAGCCTGTTTTATTTTGCAATAGGCTTTCTGTTGTCTAGTAAGGTAACAGCTTTAAGTAAACCCTTCCCAGCTGTTGAAGTGCTCTGCTTGTCTCTTACCATCTGTGGATTTTCTGGTGTTCAAAAGCAGATGAATTTTTACAGTATAATTTACTTCAGTGGAAGTGCTAATAGTTTTGGGGGGTTGGCTTTTGGTTTTGTTTGGTTTAGTTTTAGCTTTATTTTTCCTGATGGGCTTCAAGCTTTTAGGACCCTCACTGAAATATTTTGCCCTTGAAAACTCTATTGTTCTCCTGATTCACTCCAGAGAATAAAAAAGGATTGAAGAAGAATAAAGACATGTGATTTATAAGTACAGAATCACACAATCATATAACTCTCATTTTCTTAAGAAACAAGACTCAAATGTGCTGTATTTATACTTGGTATTCCATAGTTGGCAATACACTTACAGCTTCCTGTTGTAATGACAATATTGATACATTTTAAATTTTGTTGAACACTCCTTCCATCTGTTGTCCATTCCCAGATATTTTGTATTATTTCCTTTCATTCAAAAACACCGCCACAACTAATCAGTTAAATACCCACAGAGATACCTTTTTCTAAGAACTGCTTAGGAAAAAAATAAATATTTTTCTCCTCTGAGTTTTCCAAGCTTTCTTTCACCAGCAAAAATCCAATGTTAAGAAGAAATTATCCTAGGCATAGGCCATGCAAACAAACAAAAAAAAAAGTGAAATATACTTTCTCATCAAGAAAATATCCAGAATATGTTAATTCCACCAGGAGTAGCATGGTCATGGGACATTTGGATGGATGTTTCAGAGACTGGAGATCTAGCAAATATAAACCCATTTGGTTTCCATGGATGAACTCATCTCCATGACAGTAGCTCTTGTTCTCCTGGGTCAGCCCCCAAAGATAGTAGACTGCAACATTCTGTATTCTGTTTTGTAAGAACATTGTGTGAAATTAACTTTGTGAAATTGAAGAAGCCTTAATCCTTCCAACCATAGATACCTGAAGGTGGTATGGCGCAGGTACAAAATTCCTTTGGGTGCTTCTTAGCTGCTGTTTTGGTTGCTGGCACGTATTGCTGTAAAACAGTGGCACTAGGCTTGTAGGCCTGGAAACAGCTGCCCTTACAGCTCTCTCCTTCCCAGGACAGGCAGCAACTTTAGTCTGTTCCTGCTAGTGAGGTCAGAAAGCAGCAGAGAGGGGATGTCACTGTACTGTGAGGGGCAAAGGCTTAGTTCAGCAGTGAGGGAAGCTGTTGGCAATGAAGAGGTCAGATATTACTGCTCAGGTGATGAGAAATGCTCTGCCTGTCCGTGTGAGGCACAGGTTTCTGACGTCAGCTGAGCTTTGGTTCTCCTCCCACTGTGTTCTGTAAGAACAGGTAGCTGGAATGTGACTCATGCCTGTAACAGGAAAAGTCCTGTCTGTTACTGGAAGTTCAATTATTTCTAGGCTGCAGCATAAAAACTGTTTAACAGAGAGAAGATGCAAAGTAGGCTGTTGTGAATGGAGCTACAGTGACTTTATATGAGCTGAAATTTTAGTCCTTAAAAAAAACCAGCATGGTGCAAAACCATAATTCCAGCTGCTGGAAAGGGAAGAGACAGAGGCACATTGTCTGTTCTTCTTCCACAGAAGTCCCTGACGCAGACTTACAGCATTTCTTGGGGGTGAGCAAAATAACTCGGCAGTTCTGGACGTATTAGTCAGTGGTTTAAAAATCCAACAGAAGAGCTGGCCATTTGTTTGTTAATTCTTGAATTCGCTAGATTTTCACACAGGAGTTCTGAACAGCACACTCAAAGCACTGAGGGAATAACATGGTTCTTACCAGGACTCTAAATTTGGAGACTAAAATTTGTTTTAAATGGTATTTTGTATTAGCAAGGGAAAAAAGGTTTCTGGTCTGAAATTTTATATGGCAACTTTCACCTCAAGGTAATGAAAACAAGCTGCGCTATAAACTTTTCAAAACTGGGGTTTATGGAAAAGCTGACAAATCCTTTACTGGAGTGGTGTGGCTGGGAGGACTTTAAAAGATTCCCATGGAGCATTATTGATCATGATCACACACTCCCGAGCACTCATGCTGGAGACTGCAGGCAGAGGTCCCGCTGTTTTCAATTACTGTGCCGGCCTGGCGGCGTGTCCGGGCTGTGTCCGGGCTGTGTCAGAGCCTGGTCATCTACTGGGTGGGGGCCCCACGAGCAGCCCGAGGTTGGTGTGCCTCCCGCCCGGCTCTCCAGACACGTCATGTCCCAGGTATCCCCGGCTGGAGCAGCAGCCCTGAGCCCTGTCATTTCTAGCAAAGTCTCTTTGCGCCACCCTCCAGGGGAAGGAGGTTTTTTTCAGGAGAATGAGAGGAAGGGGGAAAAGAAAAACACACAAGTTATGGGTTTCTTCCTCTTTTCCCTGGAATTAAACATCATGCATAGATTATGTAGACGGAAAGGGCTTTTAGTGGGAGAATATGGCTTCACTTCTCAGCCTCTTTCCTTTGGGTTTGAAAGTGAAGCCATGTGATGACGACGGAAGCGCCAGCAAAAGCTGGTGATTGGACCTCAGGAAATTCACAGTGGTGTTTTTGTGCTTCTAAATGAGCAACACTGCAGCTTGTAAAGAACTGAGGTAAAATACTGGCCCCACTGAAGTCCTTGGCAAGCCTCTTGCAGCTTTCAGTGGGGCCAAGACTTTACCCTGAGTCCTGTAAGCCATTAGGCTTTTGAGTTTTTAATGGGCCCACTCCTGCACAGACAGACTGCTCTTGTAAGCAAGGGTTAGCTAGATTGGCTCGGATACTACACAATTTAAAACTTAAAGGAAAGCAATTTTGTAGTGAAATTAAGGGACTGTAAAAGGAATTTGGCTTTAGACAACTTGCTTCTGTTTGGATTTGGATTAGGCTGCAATCTCCTTGTCTGTTTTTAGACCACATGCTCCTGCCAGCATCAATAATCTATTTTCCTTAGTGCAAGTGAAAGGCTCTGATGGCTCAGAGGTGTAGTCTGGTATCCAGTACTGCTCTGGATTTCTTCTTTGGTTAGGAATCAGGCTACAAATAGTCAGAGACTGCAAGCTGCTCCTTAATATTTATGTGCTGCCAACAGCCGATTCATTGACACGTGGGCCAACACACTCCTTCTTTCCTGACGCTCTTCTGACAGTCATTCCTGTATTTTTTCCTGATCCCCTGAGTTAATTCAAAAGCCTTTCTTTGCCCATGCAGACCGTCCCAGCCCAATATAAGCATTCATTTGCACTTGGCCTGATTGTGTTTTCATTGGCAATATTAATTTTATCCTGTCCAGCAGCATATTAATCAAGAGCTTACTTGAACTTTTCAGGTTGCCTCAAATACCTCTATTTCCCCCATGTACTCCAAAGTAAATAAATCAGGACTTTAGATAGTGAATATCGCATATATAATTTCACCTCACAGTATCATGTGCAGGTTAAGCTTATAAGGAATAGAGGTTGAAGGTGGAGACTACAGAGAAAGTTGTGGAGGAGGAGTGTGTGGGGGTAGCAATCACTCCAGAGAAGTCCATAAAAGATCCAGCAGTAACATTAGGAGAGACTATGTATGGGGAGGCCCAGCTCTTACTGGCATATGCTGCTGCCCTGGGGGAGTGTGTGCTGCAGCCTGCCAAAGCATGGCTCAACTTGTGCTCTCCAAGCACACTCTGAAGCTCAGCTTCTTTCCTTTGAAGGCATCTTCTCCTCCGTCCTGTCAAAAATATTTCCTTTTCCCTTTCCTTTCCCTGCATTTTTCTCTTACAGAAACCCTACTTGTCCTTGGCTCATATCCTGGGTGGTGAAGCTGTAAGGCATCCCTGGACTTCTCTGAGCCTATGTATATGCAAAGTCTGAGGTAGGTCCAGCAGGCACTTGTCTGATGTGGCGTTAAGGATGCACTGCTGCTTGGGGACATCCTTGCAGAAGACACCTCACAGCAGAGCCCCCCCAGCCTGTGACAATCAAAGATCCTGATGGTGTCACACAGGGTGCGACAGAGCAGCTCCTCACAGAGTGCTGCTAGCTGTTTTCTGCTTTATTTAAACAGTGAGTTTTAAGTGGAAAGAGGATCTTGAGAGAGTGGTCTCTGATATGAAATTTCTGTTCAAAAGTGGGGTGAAAGGAACGTTTTCTTGGCAAAATTAATGGATTATAAAAGATAGAGCTGACTGTAATGGGAAAGGACCATCAGCTACTCCATCCATGTTAAATATACATAAATTAGGGATTTCATTTGCAGAAGTTGCATCTATTTCAATGCAGGTAAACCTAAATATTTAATTTAGCCTTATCTGAAAAACCATCTGTCCTCTTTAGCATTCCCAATGTTAACTAAAGTGACTAATGATTGTTCTTAAGTATGACACACGGTTCCCTTTTGTTGGAAGAGTGGGTTGGGAGAGAGAAAGCTGCAAAATGTACTTCTGACAGGGCAGCTAGGTAAGGTGGGAAAGGTGAGGACCTTAATCCATGGAATTTTTGATGTGTTCAAAAGCTGAGATTTAATCAGCACACCATAGATTTTGCATGTGAGTGTAAGCTCCTACTCTTAACACCCTAGTGGTCTTACACCTTTGTAATTTTGCTGTCATGGAGTGTGACTCAGTCAAACATTAGCAGCAATTTTACAGAGTTGACTTGTTGTAAATGTCAGGTGCTTTATCTCTGCTAGGATTTTGCAACATAATAATTATTGCATGCTAATTTAAAACCTCCCACCTTTTGGAAGTGAAAAAATGTATGGGAAAAAAGTAGAAAACCAAATGGAGGGATTGCCCTAACATGTACTGCAAAATCCAGACTGGAATCCACCTACTGAACATGCAAGATAAACACAGCCATTTAAGTGCAAAGAAAGTTTACCTTTGTGAGTGCATCTATGTTTGTCATGCAAGGAAGCGTATTTGAGTCTAGCTCCAGCAATGATCATCAGTATCAGAGAGTGCCTGGCCTTTTGTAAGGAAGCTCAAAAAACGTCTGAAGGTTTCTGGAGACCAAAAATGTAGAATGTACCACTATATCAGTCACAGCTGCTTCAAGATTAGTTTCAAAATCCTTAGCACTGTTCTCCAAACACTAACTCTCTCTGCAAAGAATCCAGAGCACCTGACATCCAATAAGGTCTCATCTTATGGCCATTTGCACCTTGGCAAACAGAAAAAGTGCCTCATAATTTGTAGCTTGCACTGTCAGGGAATAGTGTATGAAGACTGAGGAGAATTAGGGGGAGTTCACTCCAGCATTTAAGAGAAAGGAAAGAAAGAATGCTGCAAGAAATTTGATCTACTCTAATAGTGCAAAAATTTGGAATGTGTTCACTATGTGCCTTATCTTAATACATTTCCTCATTATGACAATATTTTTCCTTACACTTTCAAATGCAAGGGATGGCTTCAGGAGCTCAGAGAATGTTGCTGCCATCAATAGACAAGGCAGCAGGAAGAAATGCAATTGTCACAAGCTTCCTCTTTCTCCCCACTTAATCAAGAACTTTCCATGCCTGCTGTGATTCTCAGCCTCACCACAACAAGCAGGGAGAGTGACTGATGAAACGATGCGTGTCCTAGCTTACTCTACGGCTGACTGCTCCGTTTCCTTCACGTTTCCCACGTGCACAGACTGCTGTACTGCAGCCATATAGATTATATGACAAGTCAAGTTTGGGTTGAATGGAGTGCTGCCATCTCTTGGTTATTTTTGGGCAGATCAACTCACATATCCATTTTCCTGCCACTCTAGAATGGTAGGAAGTAACACAGAAAAACAACTATTCTGGATCAAAAAGTTTAGGCACTTAGGAAGCATAATTGTGGTTTTTATGTATTTAAGCATGTAGAACAGAGTACATTTGCTGGTGTATTGGACCTCTGTGTAACTTCTGTTAAGCGTTTTAGACAAAACTATAAACCATGAACAGTTGGAAAAGTTTATACATTTTGTGAACACCACAAAGAATGGAAAGTGATGGAGTTTTATAGATAATTGTTGGCGAGAAAGACATTAAAATTAATGCATTAAAGTGTATTGGATTAGTAAGAAATTACTATCTTATACTATGTAATTCCACAGTCATGAGAGGTTTAATTATTCATACTCAAGATTTGTCAAATAACTTACTTGAAAATGCTTTTGCAATTACAAATGCTTTTCCTTCCTTTTTCTTTCTGACTGTGACTTGAGCCAAAAGACTTTAAGTACTTTTGTGGTTGGAACCCAGGGGCCATCTTCTTCCTGGGCTTTTCTAAGGCTGGAGACAAGAAGTGTATGACCACCTTTTCTTCAGCAATAGCAGGAGCGAGATGTTTGTTTGTTTGTGGGTTGGTTTTTTTTTTCAAATTAAAATATGAGAGAAATGAAAGTCTAATTGAATTTAAAATAAAAGACAAACACCAGAAATGTTTGCTGCCACAACCTCCCTTAGCCAACTCCCCACCACAATGCAAAGGAGACAACATATGACAAGGATTTTGAAATAATTAATAATGCAACAGATTACATAGGTAAGCAGGGACATGTCCTCTATGAATAAATGCTAATATTATAAGAACAGGGGATTGAATTTATGATTACTACTGCTATACTCTGGATCAGGATAATGATTCATTGGGGTCACCCTACAGCTTCCTTGGGGAAGAGCTAGCAGTCACTGCCTGCCTCCCTGCTTTTGGTACTGAAGCTACAGGGCTCTTAAGAAAACCAGAGGTCCCATGTTCTGTTTTTTGATTATGCTGGGGATGGAATTTAATAACCATCAGCTCTCTCAGTACTCCTCAACCACCGCCATTGCATCTGTACTGAGTCATCCCACTTCATATAAGGGCACAAATCCAGTAGCAAATGCTCTTCAGAGTATTACCTCAGTGCTGCCATGTGTAGGACAGAAAAATATTGACTCTTGTGCAAGCACAGAGCATTCTGTGTCTGAGACCTGGAAAGGCCTCCTGGCAAGGGTGCTTGTTTTTGGGCAAGCCAACGTCATCTGCTCTTGCTCCTGCTCCTTCCTCTGCTGCAGCCTGTCCTGGCTTCCTCACAGTCCTTTGTAAGGAGCACACGAGTTCTCAGTAACGTCAGGGACTTGAACTACTTTTGTTCTCATGTTTGTGCTTTCTGAGAGAAGAACCTGTCCCAGCTGCCGTTAGAGAATGCTCTCCAACAAAATCTGAGTAAAATTAAGGAAATCCCACTTTGTTTTGTCCAAACTTTGAAATTCTTATCTGAGCAATATAATATTAGTTATCTGTATCAGATATTTTCCAGTTTACATCTTTATTGTGTCCACCTCTGTCCTTCATAGACAGGGAGAGCAGAAGGTGCTGCTTTTTCCCTACCCTTCCCACTCTCCTGGGAGCACTGAGGCACCAATTTTTCTTTAGATATAAAAGGTGCAAAGGCCTCTGTCTAAGTGGACATGTCACTGGTTCTCTGAGGAGCCTAAGAGGACCAAGTTTCTCATTGAAGAGTGGAAGCAGGAACATAAATCTGACTGCTCAGAAGCTGCTCAGCATAGAGGTCACGTCTATGGTATTGCAACAGCTCCCTGAGGCATCTTCCACTCTTATCAGTAACATCATCTCCACAGCTGGTGCATGGAGTTGGCATGTTTCATGGCAATTTTCCTAATTCTTCTACCTAAAACTTTATCTCTGAGGCAGCCTAACTTAAGTTCAGCTCCAAAAGCACGTATGGTACACCTTGGCTCCTGCATGGACTTTTTAACCTGCTGGATTCCCCACTTTTTTTATCAGGCTGGAAATTTTGTGTTTGAAAGTTTATTCTTCTGTTTTCTTCCTTTTTTTTTTTTCCCATTCGAAAGTGATCACTTCTGTCTCTAGCCAAGGTTTCTAGTGATATGTACAGTGCAGCCAATGACTGAGTGGTTTGATAACTATCTCTTGCTAAAGGAAGATTTTCTAGAAGGTTTATGACTGTATTGTGTTTACAATGTTTGGGTACACCACCATACACTGTACATCATACGTTCTCTGGAAAAGTAAACTTTTCTTCTAGTCATGATAGAAAAAAATAACAATTACTGAACTAAATTTTAAGGTCACTTCTCATCCTCTTGCTTTTCAAACAGCCATTTCCTAAAAAGTTTTATAGCTAAATATATTGAGAAGTGACTTACAAGGAAGGGCCTCAGTGTCTCATGTAGTAAAACTCTTTGCAATGTGATTCCTGTAAGATCAGGCAGATTTCATGAGACAGCTGCAGAAATCCTAGTCAGGCTATTACATGGTGTTACTTCTTCTACTTTCTCTTAAAATAAATTTTCACTTCTGCAGGTTATTTTTTATCACTCTGGGAAGTGCTGTGTGCATTTGTACACACACATCAACTGTACATGAGCAAAGAAGGATTGTGTATAATGCCAGAAACTTTGACAAAGATGAGATGGCAGATCCTAAGCTGGCTTAAGGCATCAATTACTGACTGTGGAAAGAGTAGTTCAAGGCATTCGCTCTGAACAAACCTTTATCTCCTCCTTTGGTGGTGCTGACTGCAAACACTACTACGGAAATCTCTGGGTGGCAATTTCCTGGATAGCCCTGAAGGAGTTGGGCTGCACTTGCATCAGAACTTGAGTGTGGGTGGCAGGGTGGAGGAGGGAATGGAGCTACGTGGCATAACTGCACTTATCTTCATAGCTATTCATCCACCAAGGCAGTGACAGCATATAAAAGTGGCAAAGTGATTTCACAGTTCTAATCTGGTTTATCATAATTTTTTCCAAGCACTGCCTCAAAGCAGGCAGGGAAATGGAATACACATTACTGCTTTGTTCTGGTTCATGACTAACCATGTTCAAAATGTGCAGTATTTTCCAGAAGTGAAGGTTTTATGGCTTATTATCTTTTCCATAACAGTACAGCATTATCTGCAGCTGATATAAAGAGAACTTTTTTGCTATTTTTTTTAATAATGAAGATGCGCCTAGTCACAGGAAGAAGTGATTCAGACGCACAAAAATACACACAAAAATTCTGTCTTCCTGTGCAGGAAGTTTACCTTTAGTTATGAAATTTACATTTCTGTCTAAAGCCACAGATAGTTAGGAAAGAAAACCCATTTAATAGGGCAGGGTTGGAATAACATATTGCTGTGTGGTTGCATTTGATCTGCACTGTGTGGTCTGTCATAGATAAGTGAGGAGGCATACTAAGGTAGGTATGAGTTTTGGCTGAAAACTGGTGCTTATTTGGGATGGAATTTGTTGAGAAATCTTCAGATCTACAGCTTCAGAGACAGATAAAATTTGTTTATCCTGCAGCTTAACATGCTGATGCTCAGCTTGGCAGCTGTCTTCTTCCTGACAAAGACAAATGTATGAAAATCAGGAAGTGTGTGCTTTCATGAATTAACTGCATTAAAGAGCTGTCAAGCTGAGATTTACAGCTGGCTTAATCAAATTGGTATAAGTAGAGCTATCTACTCTCTCATCCAGACTCATCTTTTGACTGTCTCAGTTTCATCAAAGATAAATTAACTATTCTAGCAATGCAATAACGGATACAATGGATAAAAATGGGTTATCTTGAAGACAAAAAATATAAATAAAACCAAGCCATGCTTGGCTGTGATCTGGAATAGGACATAACCAGAAGTCTTTAGAGGTAGGTGTTAGCAGAACAACTCCAGTGCTATTTCAGGACCAGGATGTTGACATCAAGAAGAGACATTTCTAAATTAGCTCTGGAGAGCTTTCAATCTCCTGTGTATACTTGGCATGATGTTACCTCACAAATGTTTATTAGCTGTTTGTGTCTTAGGCACTTGGAAGTGTTAATAACCCACTAAATAACTGAATCAGTTTATTTTTTAATAATGACATTTATGTATAGAAAAGTACAGAAAAGTGAGACTTCATCTGAGCAGGATCCCAAAATGCTTGCCCAGGAAACTCGTCTGTGATAGTAAAGAACTCCTTATCAGATAAAAGTGTAGGAAAGTCTGTGGCTAGGGGTTGAAATGAAAACAATTTAAACTAGAAACAAGGAACAGTTTTTGAAAAGTGAATAAATTTGACTTTTTGAACTACTTATTTAAAATCAGAGCAAATCATGTAGCTCCTTGACAACTTTAAATTGAGATAGGTGCCAAAAATATATTTCTGGCACAGCTTACTGGATTTGATTAAAGTATCGAGGTAAATTATTCTATGACCTGTATTATGTGAGAGGTCAGACAAGAGCCCCTATTTGGTCCCCCTGGCTTTTTAGAAATATGAGGGTGCAAAGCATTTGTGAACATTATCATCTTCCCAGAAAGCCTAAGGGAGATGGCATGGCTCTGCAAGATAGTGGATGAAGATGCAGTGCAGCTTCTCAACACTGATGTTACATTCAAAGGTGAAGAAAAAGGATTCATGTGGTGGTCCTTCATTTTATGTTCACCATAGTCCTGATCAGAGCAATAGAGGACACCTGAAGGCATCAGCAGCTGATCACAGGTTTGACTGAGTTTATGATGTACCAGCTTTGAACAGTTCAGTGTTTTGATTAGGATGTGGGCTTTTAGGATTTGTATGTTTCATCTCACTCTAACTTAATCAGCTACTAATATTTTCAAAAATGTCCCTCTAGTATTGCAACCAGAAAGAAATAGTCATGGTGTTTTGTGACTTTTGTACTGATGAACACACAAACCAGAAGCCTCAAGCAAGTGCAGATCAGTCAGAGCTATTGGACAGTGAAGCAGTGGAAATGAATGAGCAGTGACAGTGGCCTCACTGCTGAGAAAATCCCTATTTATTTCTTTACTTAAGTGCATTCAAAACAAAATTAATATATTATGCTAAATTTAGAAACAATGCCAAAAGTTTAGGTATAGGTAATCTCTCTTTTCACACCTTTTCCAAAGTTCACAGCCATGTACTCACTTTTTAAAATTTTCATTATTCTAGCTAGCACTAACTTCAAACCAACACAATCTGGCTTGTAATGCTAGGCTGATAAAAAATGATAAATGAGTAATGAAGAATGAAACTGCAGAGTGTTAAGAGTTCCCTGTATACTCTGACTGAAGATCTCATCTGTCTTTCAAGGGTTGCCATAGGTACAAATGTTATTAACACCAGACAGGAGGTGGTTTCCAGTACCATCAAGAAGAAATTATGAAAAACTTTGCCCAGACATGAATTTTGTGAAAATGGCTGCAATTCAACTATGTACACAATTATGGATTGTTTGTATGATCTCAGATTCAGAGGTAGACACTGAAGGCTTTCATAAGAGGGTATTGTGCTGGTTTTAAGCAAGGATACAGAAGGTGAGGTGGAAAGAAATGTGAACCTCACAGAAGTACAGAAACACATGTATCAACACTCAGCTGCATTTACCACGATGTTGCACCCCTAAATGTAAGTGAAAAACTAAGAGGGAAGCTGAAGCTCATTAGCCACCTACCCACATCCATAATTTCATAGAGGCTGGTACACTGACGCCTCCAATGGCCTTTTCTCCAGTTGTCTTATGTCCAGTGTCTGTATTCTGCCTGGAATTCTGCCAAATACAAGCACACATAGGCTCTCACCCAATCTGTGTGACAGTCAAACTGGCAATCACAGCAATTTTTGAATTGTTTTACTCATTTTGGAGTGACTCCAGATATACCGCTTGTAGTGTTTCCCTGAGTGATGAAAATGTAATTCCAGTGCCAAAAGTCTTTCATCTAAGGAATGTCCTGACCCCAGAGTGGGTCTGGAAAGGTGAGAAAGGCTGGCAAATGCTGAATAACTACTAGTCAATAAAGCTTTGACATCTCAAGCAGCAGAGAACAAGTCTAACAAAATGCTTTGAGGGGAAATGTGCAAGTAAAGCAGACAGGAAGGTTTGTCGGTTTAAGAACTGAATATAATTTAGAGAAATGCAGTCTAACAGACAGCAAAGACATCATGTGCAGGCATGAGACTAGCCTGCAGTGATGGATAGGAGGGAACCCGCTTCCATTAATGACTTTTCTCCTACACTATCACCAGCACAAGAAAGGTGTAAAAGCTAGGTGTCCATAACACTGCATCCTTGGATGCAGCATTTGGATTTATAACCATCCTTTACATGGCTTATTTGAGAGGACAAGGAAGACAACACCTTTGGCCCATATGGAGCAAGGATATGAGCAAGTTTGGGATTTTGTTTAAAATAATTAACTCACTCTATTAATTTCTCCAAGAAATTTTATAGAAAAGAGTTATTACATGGCAGTCTGAGTCAGCAGATAAACCAGGATGATAGGATACCTGGTTAGTAGCCCATGAGAAATAGATGACAAATGCTGTTTAATATATGCATGGAAAAGTCTCTTAAATCTTTGACTTGGGAAAAAAAATCTTCTTTCATCACTTAGATGTTTGGAGCTCTGTCTTTGCCAGTTACAGCTACTGCATTGAACACACAGCTAATCACTGACGTTGCTTTCATCTTTGCTGAAGGTCTTGGCTTTTTTAAAGTCAAATGTTTTCTTCCTTTTTTTAAACAGCCACTCCAAACATCCTTTATGTGGGAATGTTTTTAAGAAAAACAAACATTTGGTACCTGCTAACAGTTCACTAAACAATTTCCCATTACCTTTAATGACATGTAAGACATTTGAATGAGGAGAAAATCAAGATAATACAGGTCATTTTGTAAACCCAAAGATAAGAAGAAGCTTTTTAACCTCTGTAACAGACAGTATTTAAGCAGCGCTCACTGTCAGTCCTGTGAGAGTTCAGAAGTGTTTCTCATTTTCCCCTATAAAAGGCCTGTTTCCATTGTTGTATTATTTCTGCCAAAATACTGCTCTGAATTGTTAAAAATTAGAAGGAGGTGTTAAGCTAGAAACAGTCACTTGAAATTCAGTTTAAATAACCTTGCTTCAGCTGACTTTAGGGCACAGGAGGTGAAACTGCTTGCAGATTTACAAACACCTTTGGTTTGTTTAACTTCAAAATAGCTTTGAGTATGCATTTCCCACATTTGGCAAGCACAGACTGGGAAGGCAAGGCATCAGTGCAATCGCAGAAATTTTGTTAAACAATACCTCCCATTTTCAAAAAATGTTGTTTTTCAGGGTGTTTCTTTCCATTCCGAAAATTTCCCTTTATTTCTCTGTGTGCTGCTTGGGAAACACAATGATTTTTTAGTTTATTTTTTTTTTTAATAAACGTGTGTTTAGCACGTCAGTACATAACTGGTGGCAGCAGACGCCTCTTCTTGGCAATATCCTGTAAGTTTACAGCTGCATGCAGTGCTAACTAAAGGTACTGAAGTGATTTCTACTCACTTCAGTGGACTTTTGCTCAGCCGTGATGTGTCTTTGACGTTTGGTATAGAGGACGAGGCACAGATGAAACAGTCCAGGCAAAACATTTAGACAGTTCAGGGAAGGTGCAGTTAAAGGAGACAGCAATGTAGTCTTTTTATGTTTGTGTCTATGGGAGTGTTTGTCCTTTTCTTAAAAGCAACTTGTTACTAACATTTAAGGCAAAATATAAAGAGGAAAATACAAATTCCTGCAAGCCTGAGTCTCAGCCATAAGTGTAACATTTGTTTACAGAGATTGGATTCCTCCTCAGGCCAGTGCAAAGCATCTGTGTTTGACCAGTTCCTAAAGGTTCACGTGGAAAATCAGCCGTGCACAGCGCTTTCAAACTTGCTCTGAAGGATCATCATTTCTGTGGAAGAGCTTTTGATCTGCATACTTGTCTCTTACACAGCCTTTTGATTATTTTAATGTGTTTTACTTGTTGCATACATGATTCTTTTAGACAATATTACCACGTTAAACACACTGCCTGGTGCAGAAACTAGAAAAATACAGAACCTTCCACAACATTAACAACTCTCCTCAAGAAACTGGAACCAACAAATTGTCTCTAACAGATGAAGAAAGAAATTACATTCCTACAGGTGAAGGAATGCTAGCATAAATGGCATTACATGGATGATAACACTTACTGGCTATTTTGTTGCCCAAAGGCGCAAACTTCCCAATTTATTTATTTTTTTTGTCACGTGAGATAGCTGCTGAAATATCCACTTATTCATGCTGTATTCACATATGCTTGTCACTTCTAGGCAGGAAGGGCAGTGGCTCCTTACCAGTATAGAAGATCCTACAGCAAAGATGAGTGCAAATTTACATCATCCTTGAGCTTCTCTAGAAGCTGTTCTATTATTTGAGACAATCAGATCGTTATTCAGCAAACAAAAAGGAAATGCTGGCCAGCTGGAAGCACAAAATAATCCTTCATAGATTTTGAGAAAAGAATAGGGGCTTTCAGATAAATTGCTTTTCCTTGCTGGGCCCTCTTTTG
>VYZP01075260.1:0-10879 GCA_013400635.1 Hypocryptadius cinnamomeus
ACATACCATTAACAAGAAACACACTGCAACATGAATGCCCATTTGTCACAGTTGAGATGGACACGACACAACACTTCAATGTTCACGTGGCAATAGCAATCTTTATTGTTCACAGTTCACTTTTATATGGTTTTCAAAAATCATGTGTTCAATCCCAATTGGCTGGTAACTTGTTACCACCCAGTACACTGGCCAATAGCTGCCTGCGTACATGCTCGCCAAAGTTTGGCCAGCATCCATTCCCTGCAGTTAATTCCTTCTCCTTTTCAGTGCTCTATTCCTTAAAGATGTTTACTTCCTTTTCTCATAGGTACAGGCTGATCAAGTCAAGGTCAGGGTTATTTGTATCTGTGAGGCCTTCAGGTCAGCTGTCAGCTGTCACAGTTCCCCCTTTTTGTTTTTTGACTACAAAGCTGGACTTTATAATCCTCTACAGGGCCCTTTGTAGACAGGGTAACAAACATGGTACAATGAGCGAAATAATTATGATAATACAAAATATTATAAGCCCACTTTGAATAAGGCTCTACACCCAGCTTGATAAACCTAACCCTTCCAGCCAGTGATCTATCAATTTTTTTACAACCATGTCCATGAGCTAACAAAAGAAAATAAATAGTAGCACAATTTTGCAAGGTAGCATGCCACACACTATCTATATCTACACCCAAAGCACTCAAAATTAAGGAAGTTTCATTTATCTTTTTTGCTACAAAACAAGCCAATTTATTTAATTCAGAAACTATCAGGGGTAACATTTTGCTTTCCTGTTTCCATTTGGTCTCACATATCATGTCCTGGTGTATAATTAAAAATACACATCCTTCTGCTGATTATGTCCTTAAAATGTTTCACTCTTGGGGTTCAAGCGAAACAACAGGTAAATTATCATTCCAAAGATCCATCATTCCATACAGCGGGTTGTGCTATTACAATTGTTCTGGGAAGAGCATCACATTTTGTATTACTTGTATACCTTGTGTGCCATTCAAGGGTACTCCCACTAACCAGGCAGAAAAAGTTTGCTCTGGTTGTGCCATAGATGCACAAAATCATGTCTGATTCAATGCATGGAGCAACAATTCCCAAACACTGTTACTGTTCCACCACATCAGCTGAGGGGCCATCAGGGAGGCGTTGCTGGTTGTGATCCAGAACAGAGTGTACAGCAGGGTGCACACACTGGGCAGGTACCCATCGAATGCCAGCATCTGTAGAAATGCAAGCAGACCCGCAGTAGGTTGCATCCTAGGACCATTGAAGGTCTTAAGGACCTTCCCACTTGTTGGTAATGAGGTCCCATACTAATACCTTAGGCTTGGGCAACTGGACGTCACTAGAGGACTGCAATGACAAAAAGTGGTATAAAATAACAGGGTTTGGGGAGTTTGGCAATATCATGAGATGATTCATTGTCTACAGAGCTTTGGCCACCCTATCCTGCAGGGTTTCACCACATATTCCCCCTTTCTGTTTTTCAAGGATGCTCTTCAGAATGCCATGGGCATGCTCAACAATGGCTTGACTGGTTAGAGGAATGAAGAATACCAGTAAGGTGCGACACATCCCAGAGTTGCAGAAACTATTGCGTGTTCTGCAAGACATGTGCAGGACCATTATCAGTTTTTACAGTATGGGGAATGACTAGGACAGCAAAGGCTAGTTGCCAATGTGCAGTAACATCACAGCTTTTTTCTCCAGCATGAACTGAGGCCCATATAGCAGATGAAAAGGTGTCTACTGAAACATGTACATACTTTAGATGACCAAATTCAGAAAAGTGTGTAGCATCTGTCTGCCAGACTTGTAAGGCTCACAGACTACCAGGGTAAACGCCCATCTACAGTGGCGCAGCGTGGCCTTGACAATCACCACAATTATTAACAATATTATGTGCCTTGGTATTTGTTAACAAAAACTGTCATTGTGGGGGTCGAACACCTTGGTGAAAAAAGGCATGTGATGTTCTCACTTGTCCTAGCATATCTGGCTGTGGCGCTGTCCAGGCAGGGCTGGCTGACCAATCAGCTCGGGCATTACCTTCTGCTATGAAGCCTGGCAAATTTGTATGACTCCAAACATGCAACACATAATAGGGACAAGTTCTGGCTTGGATTGCATGCCACAAAGTTTTTAACAATTCAAATAATGCAGCATATCAATTTCTTTTAACAATGATCAGTCCAATCATTGTGTGATGTCTGCAACATAAGCAGAATCAGTTACAATATTTAAGGGAACATGAGGGAAAAGTTGAAATGCCATGGCTACAGCACATAATTCGACTAACTGAGGTGACCCGCTATTGTGACCCTCTAGTGTTTGCCATCTTTCATTGTCATCTTTCCAGGTCATGATGGCTTTCCCTGTTTTCCCTGACCCATCAGTAAAAACAGTGAGGCCTTTCAAGGGTGTGCGGCTGTTTAGCAGTTTTAAAGACAACACAGTTGTCCCGTTCATTTGCAACAGTTTGTGACTAGGTAAGTGATAGGTAATATGCCCTGTAAAGTTTTGTAAGGCACTTTGTAGTGCTGTGCTATTTGAAAAGCACCATTCAAAGTATTTTTGTTGTGCTGGGATAATAATTTTTGAGGGATCTTTAGCATTCAGCTGCAAACACATTTGATGGCATTTAATAATTAATTGTGCAATTAACTCAAAAATAGTAGATGCTGTCTTTTTAGGTTGATGGGGCAAAAATATCCATTCTAAAATGTGTAGTGAGTCAGACCACTGAGTGTCCCATTGATGAATGATACCTGTAGGGTGAAAATCAACATTAACAATAAACACTGTAATAAAAACTTCAGGACATATCTGATAAACTTGTTGGTTTGTTATGGCCCACTCTACTGATTCAAGTACAGTTTTTGCTTCTGGAATTAATTTCCTTGGAGAAGTTAACTCAGGGTCACCTTTAAGAACATTAAACAAGGGTGATAACTGTGGGGTGGTTAACCCTAAATAAGGTCACACCCAGTTGATGATACCCAAAAGTTTTTGTGCATCATTCAATGTTTGAACCTCAGTTGAAAATTGTATTGTTTGTGGCTGTATTGTTTGAGTTAATATTTTAACTCCCAGGTATTTCCATGGGGGTTGCTGCGGCACCTGTTCTGGTGCAATTTGCAACTCAAACTCTTGTAGTGCTTGCATCAATTTTAGCTGAATCTGTAAAAGGCCTTCTTTGGTTGGGGTTGCTATTAAAATGTTATTTATATAATGACAATAGTATGCTCCCGGGAATTGCTCTCTCAATATTGACAGTGCCTGTGCAACATACCATTGGCAAATTCATGGACTGTTTTTCATACCCTGTGGCAGCACTTTCCATTGATATAATTTGACTGGCACTGCATGATTGATAGAAGGCACTGTAAATGCAAACTTTGGACTGTCATCAGGACATAAATAGTGAAAAAGCAATCTTTCAAGTTGACAGTCAAAATGTCCGAGGTAGCAGGTATCGTAGTTGGGGGTGGCATCGCAGGCTGTAAAGCACCCATACTTCCTATAACTGCATTAATTTTTCTTAAGTCATGAAGTAACCTCCATTTGCCTGATTTCTTTTTAATTACAAACATAGGAGTGTTCCATGGACTTGGTGATGCCTCAGTATGTCCTTGATTTAATTGTTCCTGAACTAACAATTTAAGGGCATTTAGTTTTTCTTTTTTCAAGGGGCCACTGATCAACTCACACAAGTTGTTCAGTGAGCTACTTTAAGGCTAAAGTAGGATGCTTTACACCCTTCAGCACAGTGGCCCCCATTAAAAGTCCGTTCCTACCTGAACTCCCCATGCTGGCAACATGTCTTCCCCATAGGTTGAGTGGCGCAGCAGTAACATAGGGACGGATTATGGCCATCTGCTCTTCTGTATTCTTAACTAACAGAGGTTTACTACTTAAGTAACTTTGTGCGGTACCTCTGAGGCCAGCAACAACAGATCCCACAGCTGTGGTAGGCCATGATTGAGGCCATGTGTTAGCAGATATGATTGTAACATCTGCTCTGGTATCTATCATCCCACTAACCTTAATGTGGGACGGATTTGCCTAAAGCACTGTAAGAGTACAAACCATGTTTGGTATTCAATCAGATACAACCTGAGTCCACTATACTTGCGGTTCTCTCGTCTATTTGAAGCCTCGGTTTCCTCACAGCTTTGAGTCTGTTTTAGGGACATAAGACTTAAAAGGTACAAGTTGAGCAATGCAACTTTTAGCTGGGATGGTCACAGGAGAGAATAGTTGTTGATACCATGGCACGTATCTGTCCAGTAGCATCTGCATCTATAACTCCCAACATTAGGCCTTTGTGGGGGGTATATACCATCCCCGCACTCCCTCTTTTTTGTTTGAACTATAACATGAATGTATATTAAATATTTAATTTTTTAATATTTCCTGTTAAATTCAGGAAAGTGTTTCAACGTGACATGCACTTTTCTTTTTATGAACAGTAAAACAATACATATAATAAAACAACAAGCTCTACTGAGCAAAAATCAGCAAGGTAATACTTACAACTGCCTAAATACTTTACCATCACCCAGAGTCTGCCATCACTGGGGAGCCCCATTTCTCAGCAATGACCTGGAGAACATTTTCCGGACAAGGTTTTCAAGTTTACCTCAAAAAGGGGGTCCAGCTTTTATAAGACCAATTCAGCAAATCAAAGTGACTTGATTACACTTGTAACACAGAAATACCTGGGTCTGATGGTATAATCCCCAGTCAGCCAGGGCTAGGGCTTGGCCACAGCCTGAACCCTTGACTGAGAGGGTTTCCCTAAAATACTTACAAGCAAACCTTTATTAATATAATCTAAGAATGCGTAGAAGTAAGATTAAGTAATTATCTTACAAGTAAACCTCTCTATAAAAACTTTATGTATTAATGCTATCTGGATCTACAATCACATAGCTAACCTTAAATTTGTCTAATGAACTGTCATTTAGTGAAAATAAGTTAGTTTTTAGCAAAAGCAGAAAATGACTTAACAATACCTAAATTTGCCAGTTTTCCTTCAGAGAAGGTATATAAATCCCGGCCTGGGATAATACAATTATATTAACTCCCTAAGCGGTTTCAAAAGATAACAAGCCGAGTCAGAAGTTGCTGCAGGATGAGAAGGTTACGGTCTTTCATTCCAGTGGTAACCTTTTCTACAACAAGGAAGCAGCAAGGTGGGAACCATTCTTCCAGTTTCTTCAAGTAGGAAAAGGGTACTTTGAAAAAACATATCAGTTAATTTCTGCTTAGAATTATTACAGGAGCATCTATCACAAAAAGCAACCAGCACAATGCAGGGGGTCACAAGGTGGTATGGTAAAAAAGACAATCTTAATAGTGAGGGTTCAGGATAGTGGCAACACAAGCACAACAACAGTACCAACCCCCCCAAATCATGCAGCAATCACCATCTGAATAGTAAAAAACAGGAGAATTCCACGGACCAGCTGCAGAAACTACATGCTTAGCCCACCGCTGCTCCCACACAGGCTGCTGCAAATGCTGCAGTCCCCCTGAGGAAGGGGTTACCCGTCCTTCCAGGTCCTTTCTCCAGCACACTGTTAGCTTATGAGGGTCTGCAGCAGAGGGGGGCCCTGGCTGCAGTGGTGGCAGTGCAGATCGGGGGCCATGCAGGGGTGGCTTACAGGGCTCCACCAGCACACAACATGGCAGCTGTGCCTCTCCAGGCACATCTGGCCACATGAGGGGAGCAGAAGTGTGGTGCTGCCCCTGCCAGTGCCACCAGGCTCCCTGTGTCATCTCCTCATTGCCCACATGCAAAGAGCTGCAGGCGTCCCACCAGACCCGCTCAAAAGGTGGTCGGCCACTCGCCGCTGTCCCCCAGGTGTGCCATGTGGTCACCAGCACAGCGTGGCCATGTGCTCGCTGCCATGTGCTTGGTACCATGTGCTCACTGCACAGTACCACCCCACTGCGCACACTCCCCTCCCACCACCGCTACACTCCTGCTATCATAAAGGGCTCTCCCGGTTCCACCCACTTGCCACAACACTGCTCCAGCTGATGCTGCATGGCGCAGGGCAGCAAGAGCTCTTCTGTGATACTATCAGGGTCCCCTCCAGGATCAAACAGGTTGGGGGACCAGGGGCCATCTTCTGGTTCTCCTCCCAGAGCCCTGGCAGACTTATGGTCATTTGCAGAAGGGTTGGCACAGCTGCTGTGGTGGCACAAGCATCCTTCTTTGTCCAGTCTGTGGGTGCTGCATGCCCCATGAGCACCTCACACACAGTCCTCCAGGCAGTCATAATATTTTTAGCAGTCTCATTGCCTCAAGAGGCTGACTCAAAAATCAATTCACCAGCCCATTCCCAGTTCTTAATACTAAATGTGGCTTCTTCGGTGGTATCTACCCTTGGGTCTTGCAATGCAGCAATAAAGTTAACAGTGCCTGTTCATCATATTTTAACTCTTGTTTGCCTAACATAAGGGTCCATACATTCACTACAGCTTTTTCCTTGGTTGAGGCTTGAGTCCCCATTGTCTCCAGCAGCTCACCTTCTTATTTACACATCCAGACTTTTGCAGGTCTCCATGCTGTCTGCAGCTCTCCAGGCTGCTTTTCCTCGCTGGGCTCTGGCTCTTCACACAGCCAGCTATTACTGATCCCATCAAAGTCACCATATGTTGCAGTTGAGACTGACACAACACTTCAAGGTTCATGCAGCAATAGCAATCTTTATTGTTCACAGTTCACTTTTATATGGTTTTCAAAAATCATGTGTTCAATCCCAATTGGCTGGTAACTTGTTACCACCCAGTTCACCAACCAGTAGCTGCCTGTGTAAATGCTCGCCAAAGATTGGCCAGCATCTGTTCCCTGCAGTTAAGTCCTTCCGCTTTGCAGTGGAAAATCTTCCTTAAAGATGTTTTACTTCCTTTCCTCACAGGTACAGGCTGATCAAGTCAAGGTCAGGATTACTTGTGACTGTGAGGCCTTCAGGCCAGCTGTTAGCTGTCACACCCATTTACCCATTTGGTCTGTCAACACACCCAAAAAAAAGTTGTCGTAGTTTCTTATGGGTCATTTCCATCACTAAGTTTGATGATATGAGGCTTCTGGCTCTCTGTTTAATAATGTAGTGCAGAAGATAGTACTGCAGAATTGATTGAATATCTACTTCAAACACTAGTACAAGTGCTTTGGATTCCATTTATTATAAATTGTTTGCATGTTTGAAAAACAAATCATTCCTTAATGTGGAGACAGCGCTTGCCATAGCTCCCCTTTTTTCCCCTTGGTCCAGTTTTTATGTGTTGCTGGAATGTGGCAGCTCTGATAGCAGAGGCTCAGGAACCTGGAACTTCAGAAATAAATCCAAGCACTGCATTACAGTAACTAAATTTTGCTGCTTTTCAAATTATGCTGCTAGTCCTGTTTCCTGTTGTGGGAGATAGGAAGGAGCTGGCGGAGGAGGTTTAATTTGCACCCTGCCTTCTCTTGTACAGGCAGGGAGGTTCACTAAGGTGAAGGGTTTGGTTTTTAGGTCTAAAGCTGTGGTTTGGCTGCATGAACTCTACCAAAGGAGACAGTTTTTACCATGAGTGCATTGCCAAGGCTGATACCAGGCCATCTATGTATTTAAGCTTGTTTTATTTTGTTCAGTCTAGCTGTACCTCAGATTTGTCTAGTATAACTTGCTGGAGAAATGTTGGCCAGGGCACCTCAGATGGTATTTTTGTAACTGGCAGTGGGAAGACTCTAGTCTCTTACAGTGAGAGAGATTCCACTGAGCCAGATTTGGTAAAAGGACATAGGAAGGCACAGAAGTGTGTAACTTTCTAATTTACTGTTACACTGACCACAAGCCAGTCCAGGCTGAAATTTTAACAACTTAAATGCAAAATTCCTAAGACCTTTTTCACAGGTTATGTCAACTACAGAGCTGTCCTGTTCCCATTGCTGTGATGGTGACATCAGGTTGAGGTCAGCTCACTGCCTGGTTACTCTCATGTCCCAGAGAACCCCATTCACAAGTTCTGTTCTTTTAGCTGAACTGTCGAATTGAGAGAAATGTGGACACAGAAATAGAAGAATGATTCAGCTTGGTTCACCAAATCAATCAGTTAATCTAAGCTCACCTTTCATTTCCTGGGCTGTTTATGGACATATCTGGATGTGGACACAAGTGACTTAAAGGGGATCCAAAGACAATTAATACTATTTGATCTACTTCAGAACCAAGTATTTACCTTTACCAAGACTTTAAAGCCATCAGAACATCTGCATAGCTTTTTACTACAGTCTGTAGGATGCAAAATATGTAAGGGTCCAAGGCATTTAGCACATTCTACCCCTTCATGACCCAGCCCTCGTCCCACTGCTTGGGCCATCAGCTCCTCTGGGACTGAGATCCTTGGCTCTCTAAAAGTGTGTGTGAGGATTGCCCTTCATCAGGATCATGAATCTTCCTTGGGTTTTCTCACTGGCAAGTTTAATTGAAAAATGGGGAAATCAGTGGCCGAGAGTGAACTGACAGCAGAACCTAAGCCTCTGTTCATTCATCTGAATTAAATAAAATAACTTTCACCTGAAACCAAGCAGGAAAGGCACCTGCTTCCAGCCTGACACCCACATGCTCTCCTGTTCCCTGACTCACACCTCCCAGCATTGTACAAGCAGACGTATTTATAGCCTGCTGGAATAGCATTGCTTATTTTCTTGCACACACAGGCCTAATTAACAGCTATCACTCAATTTATTCTTGATTCAAACATAATTAACAATATGCTTAAGTAATGATTTTGCTTATGCCTGTTAACTGCAGCCAAACTTGTCAAACTATTGCTTAATTAATTTAATCCTTCCTTTTGATTTAGGGAAATTCAATTACTGTGATGCAGTTAGTCATATAGTAAATTTTTTACAGAAAATGTTTTAGATAAAAAATAATAAACAACCTTGAGACCATGAGCCGAAGACTTCTGACTCGTTCTTCAACAGCTGGGTGAGGAAAAGAGACTTTAACACATCCTCGGGATCACCTTGACAAGAGGAGATCCTGAGAATATAGTAAATGTTTTCAAGTTCTCTTCTGTTGCTTGGAAACTTCCTTAGTATTTTCTAGATTATAATTTTGTGTTGCCAAGGGAATTAATAAACAAAAAATGATATCTTTATAAAGTGTCAGGTGTACCTGACTATTCTTTACAAGTTCTGTACAAGCATTAGATTCATTTCAGTAGTAAATAATCCAAAATCATTAGATTCATTTCAGTTGTAAATAATCTATCAAATGTCTTTTCTTCCACAAGAAAAGACATTTGATAGATTTTATCGTTTTACAAAGGGGAAGTGATAACGTCATTGTTATGACTGATGTCCTTGTGTGTCACTGCCAGCCCAGTGCAGGGTCTTCCCTGGAGTCTGGAGACAGCAGGCAGGGAAATATTCCTCCCGAAACAAAAGAGGAGGCACCTTCCACCTCTTTTCCCTGCTGGGAGCTGGGCTTCAACAGCTCAGGCTCTGCTGGGCATGTGCCCAAAAGCTGCATTTTGGAGCACAGGGTGATCTTAGAGGCTTCTTCTCTTCACTGTGTGAGAAACTAGTGTTTTCTTAAAACCTTTCAGCTTTGCTCCCACCACAGCGATTACACACGTTCCTACTTGGCTCATTTCAGCATATGTTTATTCAAGATTTCAACCATATGCACCTTAGCAAAATCATGGAATTGCAACTGCTCAGATCATTAGTGAATTCTTCCCCCAGACTGGCTGGAGGGAATTCTTTCACACACTAAGCATGTCCCATTAAGCCATTAATATGCTTGAGGACACACTGTGTTGTGGTTCCTGACACTGTGTGAGTGTTCAGGAACAGAGGCAGTTTCCTAAAGGTCTCTGAGCAGCCTCTACTACACTGGGTGACTAATGCCACTTGCTAGTAAAATCCTAATTCTTTGACTCTCTATTTTTTAGCTTTATTCCTCTATTCAGCTGCCTGGAACAAGGCAAGATAGAGGGGCTGTTATGTTGTCTCTCAGGACTTCAAAAGATACCCCAACTGCACTCTCTATTGATGTAGAAGAGAGCTGCCTTGTGCATGTTTCTGGCACTTCAAAACACACCCTGAATAAAGGAACAAGTTGGGAAAGATCATGGGGGAATCGGAGCACAAATGTTCTGCCTTGAAGAGCAACATGTGTGAGCTGCCAGCTTTTGAATGGTTTGTGGTCATTTGGAGGGAATCTTCAGCCATCTACACAGCTTGGGGAAGGCCTGTTTTATTCAGGAGAGCTGAGGACTGGGGTCTGCGATTTCTGAGTGATTAGGCCTCTTAAAAATCCCCTTGATGCATGAAATAAATGATATGTGCCTATGCTGTCATCATTTGAGTGAATAAGACCTGGTTTGAAACTCCCCCAGCTCCCACTGATGCTTGCAGAGCTCCAAATCCAAGGGTCCTGTCTACACTGCAGTTTGTATCAGTTTATGTAACAATAAATCAGCTTTGTTCCATAGATAAAGCCCCTCTTAAACAATGTCCTGTGTTTAGTTTCCCTATGAATTAAAAGTAAATCCATGTAAACTCTTACAGTTTCCAGATAAAGATTTGAGGCAATTAAAGTAAATTACTCTGGAAGTAACCAGGTCTCTCATATACAGACACACACACACACACACACACACAGACACACACACACACTCTCATTTGGATGTTATATATGAGGAATACAAAAATGGTGAGAGCACACAAGGAACAAAATTGAAAGGGAAAATTGTTCCAAGAGCTCTAAATTTGCAAGGGTGAAGAAGGCAGAGTGTTGGGCAAAGGGAAATCAAACTGTAAGGTTGTTTTCCAAGTGTCCTGATGAAATGATGCCTGACTGAGCTGTTTCCCATGAAT